>JARHVA010007711.1:70000-170000 GCA_037957365.1 Torreya grandis | reverse complement strand
AATTATCCCTATTTTAACATAATTTGATCCAATTATTTAATTAGTGAAATTAGTAACATGATTTTATATAAAATCAACCACTTTAAAATGTAATTCCAATAATATAAGATGTGATATAGGGACAAATTGACACCAATTTCATCACTGCATGAACCAAGAGAATCAATCAACTGAATAAAAAATATAATTAGGGCCAATTTCAGCCTCTTAAATTTAACTGTGATAGTAGAATGTGATTTGTGGATAAATTAGCTCTGATTACATCATCTTAATTAGTCAATTGGTGAAATCAGCAACATCATATGGGCCAAATTCATCCCCTTGAACCTAATTAATGGATTAATTGATTGTATAGGATGCAATTTATGGCTTAATAAATGTTAATTTTATCACAAATTAATCAATTATTAAATTTGTTTAATTAATTATGAGATTTAGGAAACATTGAGCCCATTTGAACCTAATTCCAAGTATATCTTGTAGTAGGTACTTGCTTAAGTGTATGAATTGAAAAAATATTAATAAATTTTCATGCATTTCTTTTGTTAATAACATAACTCATGATCCAATGTTATTATTTTTTAATAACTATATTTCCATCCCAAAATTTCATCTTTATACACAATATTTTAAGCCTTTTATAATATTTTCATAGCTATTCGCACTGTCAAAATATATCATTTTTTTTAATAATGGCTGAAGAATATCATCCTAAAAATTGGAAAAAATTAAATATTAAAAGTTAAGAGTAAATAAAGGTGTTGAGATAAAAATAAAGGGAAATAATTAAAATATTTAGTGCAAAATAAGGTACATATACTATCCCCAATGAGCCAAAAGTCATAGATAAGGATGATGATTGTTTACCTAAAATTCCAAATTATATTGTAAGTTCACAATAAAATTATTATGTTTGTAATTTTTTACTGATGATTACAATATACATTATTATTTACCAATTAATAATAAATAAAATTGCATGAAAACATAGAATGGTGAAAGTAACAATGAATAAAATTCCATGAAAATAGTGAATTATTAAAGTAAAAATGAAGCAAACTATAACGGTACACAAAATTAAAAAAATAGTAATGAAGATAGCAATATGGAAACACTAAATCAAAAAATTGTACCACTAGTGACACCTCCAATTATTTGTCATAGATGAACCATGTACTTAATTGAATTTGGTGAAAACACATTGAAAGCAATTCCTAAGAAAATGTCTCACTACCATTTATGAAGGAATGCTGAAATAATTTGGGATATTTACTTTGAAAAATTAAATTATACTAGAATATGTCAAATTTTAATTTTAATCAAGAAAATTATTAATATGAGACCTGAAATTATCACCCTATGACTAATAAAATATCGTATTTATGGTCAAAACAAGATAATTGTAGAGAATATACATAATGCATTTCATATTTTAGGTGAGAAACTATGCACCAAAGACAATAACACTAACAAATGCATAAGTAAAACTTTTATAGTACATGGTGAAATAAGGACAAAATGTTAGATTAGAGAAATAATTACATAATTAAACATAGGTATAAAAACCTTAATGAAAAGAAATGGGAGACATAAAATACTTGATGGTGAAAATAAAATTTGCTTGTGGGCATTCTATAGTAGACTTCCATGGAAAGACATGTCTATAATCCATGCTCTGAAATATTTAATTTAAAATTTATAGAAAGACAACATAAGGGTTTCACCCAATATAAGAGATGTAGTGAAAAGAAGGATGGGTTATCATCATCATCAACTAGATCTGAAATATTTCTTTGATATGATCAAAACACAACTGTAATTTAGGTTATTATATAAATATCAACACATTTTCATTAGTTAAAAATGTTTTGAGATGGAGAAACAATTTTATATCAAAATTAATTAGACACACACACAACTTGTTGTTTTAGGCGATATGTTGAATTTTTAATGCATTATGATATTTTTCATTAAATCTAAATTGTTATTTACATAGTAACAACATTTGGTAGGACTATGGCATAGATGTGCCACTAAAATAAAAAATGGAATCTATTTCATCCATTTATTAAATAGAGAAGATTTTTTTTTTAATAACCAAACATGCTTGGATGGAATTTGTAACATTTGTACTTGACGTCAAAAATTGAAAAAATATATTAATGAAGAGAGTATAAGTGGAATTGCACCCTAATTAGTTGGTTTTTAAGAATGCAATTTTTTTAAAAGTTAGTAAATGAGTGAAATGAATCTAAAATGTATGATTTTATTACAAAATAAATACCTATTTAAGAATTTATGGTCAAATTCAAGGATGAGATTGTTTAAATGAGTATGCAAAGAACACAAACAGTTTGATGGTTTGATGATCAATTAAGGTTAGAGAATGACATATTCCCAATTGGTTTTATTATTCACTTATTCAACTCTATGGAGACCACAAATGTAGGTTCAGTCATAGTACTGAAACAAAATAAATATTACCATTATATAGCATATAACTTTCATGTATGCACATGGTAGTAAAGAGAAAGATAAAAAAATATTAAGGGAGTATCATTTATATGTAATTGATGATCAATAACATTATAAATACTATGGGTAAGGCATCTTGATATTTTTTAATGTAAAATTTATTTCAAAGAACATTACTTTCAATCAACATTATATTTGGTCAGAGAATTTCATATCATAATTTAAGAACACATGGATGTTTTACGATTTGACTAGGATGCATGTTACCATAAGTATACAACATATTTGGAATTTAATTAAGGTTAAAAAAAAGGAAAACTGGAGCATGACAGTGCTAGACAATGTGTGAGAATATCCCTTAAAAGAAAGGATTTAAATTTCAAAGATGCAACTAATTTGAATCGTGCAAAAATAATTGTTGAATGGTGTGATGGAAAATGGCGTAAGGTGCTCAATGAAATTATAGAATTCATAAATATTTATGGTTGATGGAGGAATGAAAAATGGAAGATTAAGAGGATTGTATTACTATAATAGGATCAGGTGAGATCTACACATTTTGTAACTCAAATACATGTTCATATACAGTTCATACGACACATTTAACATGTTTTATTTATGAATTTAACCATGCATATGATGTATTGTGATTAGGTACAAGATTTATTATTATGTAAGAAATTATCATTATCTATCAATAATAATTATTAATAATTTTTTTATTTTTTGATGTCGGGCATGAATTTATAAATTATTTTGGATGTAGGTAATGAAAAGGGAAAAGAATGCTACTTATATTGGTATGTATGAAAAAAATTTAACTTTCTTAGTTATAGATAGATAAAATATTTACTATAACATTGGGTATATGGTAGTTAGCATAACTTAGCTTCAATGATATCCTATCTAAAATTACGGTTCATATTTTTTGAATACTATGAAATACATAAGAATAACCTACACTATTCAAATTTAGTTATTGTAATAAATGTTCAATTGATCAAATATCATGGGAGGCGACTAACCAAGAATATATGGAAGGTTCATGAGTTTGGCTATGAATAAATTCAATCTAATATCAACATTAGAGAAAATCCTATATGTTCAATTGATATAAATTCTAAGGTAGATTGATTTACTAAATGTAAATGTGTTTTATTATATTTATTTTTATTAATTTTATATATAGTACATATAACTTTCATTTTAATTACATAGTAGCATATTTGTTTTAGGTTAGTGGTAAAAAATAAGCTTCCACATTCACATGGTTGGTAATTTTAGTATATAATTCCATATTATTGAAGCCAATATAAGATTAATAAAATATAAAAAAAAGGTTGATACCATTATTACATATTTGGAGGCCCCAAACCCAAAAATGTCAAGAGGAGGATAAAAACCTATCTTTTGAGTACATAAAAATAATATTTCAACACATATCAATATATAGTCTACCACATATATTTGTGTCTTATATTTGATAAACATGATTACATGTGAAATTAGTGAGATTACACATACATGTGAAGTTTATTTACTTTAATGTAAATGATTTATGATTTTAACTTACATGCATATGAATTTGACCTAAAAAATACATTTTTTCATATATGTAAGGATGTTCTTGCAGCTAGAATAGGTTCACCATATCTTGACTATGAATGATTTGAGGACAATAAAATTGGACTAAACATTATTCTTAATCCTCGATGTGGTGGTCATGCCATTTTATAGCCATGAAGCACTAGAGGTGGATATCTCTAACTATGTATTAAATATTTCTTTTTATTATGGGTGTTAATATGTGTTAGAGCAGCTATAAGAATGCACATTTAAGTAAATTAAAAGGTGTTTATCTTGGGAAGATATGTTATTTTATTATCTAAATATTTTGAAATGAATGGATTTGGAAGGGAATGTTTTGAGAGCATAAATTCATCTATAGGACAAGAATTTTTGTCTTGATTACATGCAAATTTCATTCCAACATTGATAAATATACAACCTACAATGGATTCATTTATTATATTAGATTTATGTGCTTTGGGGTGATTATTTAGGTATTTTAAATACATTAGAGGTTATTTCCATTCGTATGAATGACTTATTATGTTTATTTAATGTGTGTCTAAAGTTATCGTTAAAAACTATATTTTTTTCATATAGAAATGTCATTCATAAGACCAAAATGGGTACCCCATATCATAAATGGGTTTTAAAAAAGGCCAATAATGTGGTTATATATGTTATTTAAAAAACCCATCATGTTATTTTTGGTGTTCTAGATTTACACGCTAACTAAGGAAGGGATTATTCAAATCTTCCTACTCAAATCTAGTCCAACATTGGACTGATCCTAGGTTGTGGGTATCCTAGTAATGGATCAAACCTTTGGATAAGGTCAGCTTACTTCTAGATCTATCACCTATAATAAACATAAACTAGAAGTTGCTTGTAAAATGGAGAGAGATTTTCATAATAACTTATAAAAGCATGTATAAGAGGTGATGCACCATAAATTTGATCACTCTAATTCACACAATACACACTATGAGACACTTTCAAGATTAAAGAATATCAATATCAAAATAAAACATTTTAGAATAAGGCATTAATTAATTATCAAACTAGCAAGAGAGGGCAAATATCCACTTTTAAGCTAGAATAATAAACTATAAATTACACTTATAATGACTTATAAGAACTACTAAGCACTTCCTTAAGGTGATAAAAAATCAAATATAAGCAAGGAACATACATCCACTTAACCACAGTACATGAATCCATGGAACCAACCTAAATCTACCTTAGAGAATGATGGAATTCAATCTTTATTACATCAAAAAGGTTTCACAGTAAATATTTTGGTAGAGTCTAGTAATACCAAAAAAGAGGGATCCATTTTAAAACTTGGAAACTTGTATGAGAGAGAGAGAGAGAGGAGAGGAGAGAGAGAGAGAGGAGAGAGAGAGAGAGAGAGAGAGAGAGAGAGAGGAGAGAGAGAGAGAGAGAGAGAGATGAGAGAGAGAGGAGAGATGAACCAGTTTCAATGTATTAACATAAATTTGAGGATGTTGACTCATGAACTTATCAAGAAGGTCATCTAAAATAATTAAATGCTCCATTGATATTTATCCAACTACTAGGTATTCTTCTTGGAACTCTATGTCATTATCTATATGATCTACTGATGAGGACCATGTCTTGGAATTAATAGAATTATGCCACATCTACCTTGGGTGGCCTATTGTCTCTGCTCATTGAAAAGTGACCCTGATGATAAGTAAGACATGTCTCCCTATGATCATGTGTACATCTAATTTTTTTTTCAACTTGAATCTGGATCTATTCTATAGATGGATAACTAATCTTAGATCATTTATTTTCATATAGTCACAACATTTAAAAAAAACTTGCACACTATTTGACTTTTACCTATATGAAACTCTACTGGCAATTCTTGGTCCCATTGGTTCTATCTGAATCATATCCAAGCTTTAGCTCTTTTTCATTTACATACATAAGTCAAAAACTACCTAGTCAACTTTTGTTAAAAATGTTCATGTTCATCTTTATTTGATTGTCCATCAAAAAATGACTTAGCCCATTTCATTGTGCCCAAATATATTTATTCTTACTAGTCCCATAGATTCCATTAACTTATTCACTCTACTCAGACCATTATATCTTTATTATACAAATGTATACGAGTCCTTGATTTATTTCCATAATATCTCTTTGCCATGTTGACTTGACCATACACTATCAGATCAAGATATATGATCTCATGCACACCATAGATCTCCCTAGTCTGAATTTTGTATCAGTTATTACACTCCATCAGATTTGGCTTAATGATAACATACCATTAGACCATGTCTAACTTTTAGATCTTTAAGGGACTTAATCAAGGGACCTTTTGACCCATTTGACTCTAGCGCAGATCATTAGATCTCATGTGCTAGTATGAGGGCACCTAAAAAACTATTAGATCTTGACCAAATTTAAACCTTTTAAGAACTTTTTGAATCCAAAAGCTTAATTGCCATATCCTAAATTTGATAGATTTATAAACATCTTATTGACCTCTTAACTTTATGCATGCCATTAGATCTTTTCTTAGATTGAATGAATATTATCGATATTGAAGCCATTTGAATACAAATGAATATTTTCCATGACTCAAACTTTGATTTCTACATGAACATATTTGACATCTGTGTGACTGTCACTACATATTTAGAAACCAATGATCATATTATGTGCTTAAATTTGACACTTATAGGACCATCCTAGAATTTTTGAATTTAAAAATCTATTTATTATATCCAAAAATTGATGTTTGCACAATTATTTGGATCATAAATTCCATGGGATATTTCCTTTGGACCTTTTTCTAGACATTTTGTTTGGGGCATCTTCCTTGAAAAAGACCCTTTAGAACCCTTAAACTAGACATTTTTTTTTCAAAAATGACGCCTCGGTAAAATTATATAGGGCACATTGTCAAGAGAAAAAACCCTTTGGAATTTGTCTATGGTACTTTGTTGAAATAAATATCCCTTCAATATTTTTGTTTGGTCCACCTTGTAGAAGGCTTTCCTTTCAGAAATTGAACTAGACCATTTTCCTCAGAAATGACATTTCAAACTTTCATACTAGGACAATTTTATTTTATAAATGGCCCTTTGGGAACTTTATTAGGGCACTTTATTGTAGAAATATCCTTTGAGCATTTGCTTTCAGACCATTTTCCCCACAAATGACCCTTCAAAAAAATTGTCTAGGGAAATTTCCTTGAAAAATGAAATTTCAATAATTTTTAAACTCCCATTTGACAAAAGTGTTTGGGACACTTTACTTCAAAAAACTCCCTTCAAAAAAATTGTTTGGATAATTTCCCAAATGAAATGACACTTAGCCTTTTTTGATGCAGATAATTTTTCTAAAAGAAATAAGTCTTCAGGGAAATTGTTGCATAACAATTTCTCTAAAAGAAATAGTTCTTCATCTTTTTCTTCAAACATTTTGTCCAAAATAATTCATTCCTTTGAAAACTTTGTCTTGGATAATTTTTCTAAAATAATTTAATGCTTAGCCAAAAAAGGTCCCAAAATAATTCCCATGTAAAGACTTAGCCTAAAAAAGTTTTGTACTTAGCTTTTCTAAGCTCTATAGTCATTTTTGAACTTATAATTAAAATTTTTATTGATCCTTCAAGGCTTGAAAGAAATATGAAATTGTGAAGCTTATGTGAACCTACTCCATGACCTTGAATTACATGGTTTCACCATGAAGATTGCTCATATTGAATCATTGGACCACTCATCAATCAGGATCCTATTCCTTCCACTAATCTTTTGAACTATGCAAATTTTTGGTATGTATACCAAATTTGGAAAATTGGTTTCAATTCCAATGATTATCAATTAAGTCGTAGATATGGAGATATATAATTATGGCTTGAACATTGATAACATTTATTGTTATTATTTCTAGGTGCCAAATTTTTTTTAAAAAAAGTATCCAAGTGGATTTCAATGTTAAAGGACTATTAATTTTTCTTATAGATACTAGGGCTTAATGGGACTCCTTCCCTTTTGGAAAAAAACTCAAAAAAGATTACCAATGTGACTCAATGAATTGATATAATCAACATTTTGACAACAACCTAGAAAAAGTTAACAAATAAATAGGTGAACAAAATCTAATAGTTAAGAAACCAAAAACATCAAAAAAAGTACAATCATATTAATCCATAAAGCAATTACATAAGACAACACCACAGACCCCACATAAACAACATTTTTATGAGAGCATAGTTCCATATGACACATGTCCATTTTAAAAGCAATATTTTTCTTATGAGAGACCTTTATCCATACTTTAACTTCATCAATTCGACTATATCAGCCTAAGGAGAATCCATGTTTTATTCCAAGGCCTCCAATAAATAATCACCTAATGGATATGAACTAAAGTCTTCCAAAGAGAGATCTATCGAACTCTTGGGAGATTTTGAAGCAATAATTTCCAATCCAAGGACCTTATTATCAGATGGAACCTTCTTAGTGATACACAAACAAGAAATAACTATAGAAGACACAATAGGATAAGGAGAACATTTAATCAAAAGTATGGGGAAAAAATCAATATCATAATTAAAATCATTACCCTACCTCAAAATTTTGTTTCCCTATGCTTACTAGAGATAATCAAATGATCTGCATCAAAATATTTCCAATAAGTTCCAAAAATTTTAATTTTAATATTTCTATAATATTGGCCACCATAACTATTGTGATAATCAATATCCATATGACCACAAGCAAAACAATTCCTACATTTAAAATTTATTCTTTCATAATCCAAATTTTGATTCCAGATTTTATTATTAACTTTTATCTTGATAACTTCAGGTAATTTTTTGGAGAGGTCCAAGAAAATGAACATCTGAGCAATAGTAGTATGCATGCAATATTGAGTCTCAGAAGTGAGATAAATAAAGTCTCAGAGAGCTACCAATGACCTTAAGTGAAGAATATTATCAAAATTTCTAAATAAAATGAGGCAACCTAACCAAAATTAGTGTTATAGCAAAGGAATCTATAACATGTTTAAAAGTAACGAACTTTGATTTCATGAAAATAAATACTTTTTCCCAATTCCAAGGGATCAAATGCAACAATCAATCTTTTTTAGTCAAGGAAGAATAAAAATGATGAAGAATCCCTTGGCACAAGGATGAATAATGAAAGTGCCACTCAAAATGAGATCCAATGCTTGGAAATATAGGAGTGCAAATTGATTACACTTATCCAAATATTTTGAAATTGACAAATCACTACCACATAAAATAACTAAACTTTATCCTTTAGAACTTCACTTCCAAACTCAACTAAAGGAAATGTAGGCATTTTCAATCCTTGATTGATCTATTCATAAGGAGGAGCTAAATTACCAGCCTCTAGAGAAATCCTTGACTAAGAGGTAGGTAGATTTGAACCAAATAAAACCTATAGGTCCCTTTGAGTAGAATGTGAATGATTTGTTCCCATTAAAATTTTAAAGAAACACTAAGAAGAAGAAACAATAAATAACATAAATAGTGCCAATGACTAAAACTTGCTTAATAAAAAACCTTGATCTACATAAACATGACCATGAATATCAATGGACATTTCCTAGATAGTACCTTAGATAAAAATAATATTATATACCCTTGGATGATAGAAGACAACATGTAGGGGCGACTAAAAGTTGTTCCATAAAATGCAAGTACAAAATTCACTTTTGATCCACCTCGCTACTTTAGTTACTACATTTTTACAAAAATATTGTGTTTATGTGTATATATGTGTTTGAATTTATGTATTTTTAAGGGAATTTATGGAAGTTAAAATGTTAGCTAGAGGACAAGAACTTGTCTCTCAATAGTATAAAAATAACATTTTAGCACTTATTGGTTTATAGTCTACATAAATTCATCTCTAATTCTATATTTTAATGCTTTAGGGTGAAATTAGTGGGATTTTAGACACATGTGAAAGTTATTTTAGTTCATTTAAATGAATTACAATTTATATTTTATGTGCATCTAAAGTTTCCTAAAAAGTTATATTTGTTTCATATAGGAAAACACATTCTAGATGCCATAATTATAACTATGTATCCTAAATAGACATGATAAAATTCCAATAACATGGTTATATATTTTATTCTTCACCACCAACATGGTGGTTATGCCAATATTTATCCACAAAGAATAAATGATGGATATATCAAATTGTCAATTGATTATTGATAACATTTAATTTCAATATTTATGTGTGTTAGAGTAGGTAAAAAAACATGTATCTAAGTGGATTTAAGGGTCATGTACCTTATAAAATATTTGATTTTACTATTGTGACATGTTATAATTGATTTATTTTCAATAGAACGTCCTAGATGTGTAAATTTAAATTAAAGGATAGGAACTTGTCTCTTGACTACATAAAAATAACATTTTAACACTGATCAATATACAAGCTACCATAGATACATCTATTATATTTGATATCGTTGATCATAGGTAATATTATATGTATTCTAAATGCATGTGAAGGTTCCTTTTACTGGTGTAAATGACTTATGAGTTTCATTTTACATGTTTTTAAAAATCACCAAAGAAATACAATGTTTTTATATAAAGGACATTCTTAAGCCCAAAATGGGTACTTTGTCTCCTAAATATCCATTATTGGATGCCAATAATATGTCCTAGATGTTATTATCAATATCTAAAATGGTTTAAATACCATTTTATATCCACAAATAATCTAATGTCTAAATATTTAATTGTGATTTGAACACATAGATGAGAATTTAGCCATTTATAAAGATGAAAATATTAGGTCTCTTTGCTTGATAAGGTAAATAAAATTTTAAAATTCATAGGGCATGCTAAGAGTCATAAAAAACTTGTCATTACACCATATAAATGTAAAAAAAATGAAGTAAGATATGAATCTAATGTCATATTTAAGGAAAGGAAGTAGCAGTTATTTATATCCAATAAAGATTCATAGAGTTATAAATCATGTAAATGATGACAATGATCTATTTGGAAACAGGCCTTCAATTAAGATAAAATTATTAATATGAAACCATCTAATAAATCTCTCATTACTACATGGAATAAGGATGTTGGTAAAATTAATGCAGAAAATGAATTAAAATTTAAGTATATAGTTATGAACAAAGTTTTGAAAAATTAATGAAATTACAAGAATAATAATATGTATAAAATAATTAAAATAAGGTCAAATCTTTCAATTTCTATATCTATAGAATCCATAAAGGTATACAAAATGTAAACATAATAGAATGTCTAGTCAATTCTCTATAGGGATACAATTCTTAAAATTGATACATTGCCATATAGGCATAGAGAAAAGTATCATGTAAGGAATATCTTAATCAAGAAAAATCCTCCTCTTTGCCTTGATCATAGATGGATATCCCTAAAATTACTTAGATTAATCCAAGTCTCTCCCTCAAATGCCTTGTTATAGATGGATATCCTTAAAACACCTTATATTAATCCAAAATCTAATTATAGGTTGTTTCATGCTCATAGCTTACCTATAATTGAACATGTTCAAATAAAAATATTATTAAAAACATTACATACTAGACATGTAACCATATTTAGAAGTTAATTTTAAAATGATACAAAAAGTATTGAAAATTTCAATGACCAAAATCACATGGTCACACTCAATAGGGTCAACAACATGTTAAGTCTCACGCATTTCAGTGTGAAATGAAGAAACACCAAAGTTTGGTTCGCTACTCATGATATTGGAATGGGTCAAAACATGCACATGTAAATGTAAAAATTCAAATAAACTAACAAAATAATTGAAATATAATATTTAAATTTAGAAAAAAAAAAAATTAGACCACATCATCTCTACTACTCATTTTAGTTGGAGTATCACACACCTTTGATTAGATATTAAATTCATTTTAGTGATATATTCGCAATTATATATATATATCGAGTAGAATACCATCTATTAAAATAGAATAACTGAAAAACTAATCCTCCTTTCCGAAAAGGAAAAAGAAAAAACTCACAAACTTATAAGTTGACAAACTGAGGAATAAAAGAGTCTATTCTTGTTGAGTATCTACCAGTATACATAAATAAATACCAAAACTCAGTGAGGTAACCATAGGAGTATTTACTTTCAGCTGTCGTTTTGGTCCCCATCAAAACAAAGGTCATTCATGACGTTGATTTTAAGCCATTCCAAAAGAAGTGGGGCGGGGGGCTTTAATTACATAGCTAAGCCTCTAAATGACCGGAAAGATGACAACCGATATATCATTTCAAAAAAAATTTAATCACAACGTAACAAGCAGTAGATATGTATGATTTTCGACCGCTCACTGGAAAGTAATTATAGATATTTATTGCACTAGAGGCACGGAATTTTCATTCATCAAAAGCCTGCAAATGATTGGTAACTTTGCATTCCAAACGTACATTCTGTTTTCCTGCACAGTTGAATGCCTCGAATCATGAATAAGTCTTACAGAATTTAACTACTTTAAAATTGACTTAAAATTTAAAATAAATTATATTTATTTAAATATACAATAAGATTATCTTCCTAAACGGTTTTGACCAACAGAGCAAACTGGTTCATTGCAAAATAGTTTTCTTGTATCAGAAAACAGTCGGTCATTATTCATAAATTGTTGAGAGCAGCTGCCAACATTTTGTCGGCATTAATCCCATTCTTTATTGTGACAATCCATTACAGCAGTTGCGCGGAAAGAGCTGCAAGTACTTACAGACAGGAAGAAGCGGAAGCAAACAAATGTGAGAGCAATCCACCGACCATGAAATGGATTGTGTGACCCACTTTTATTGTTGTGGATGGATTTAAACATTGAAAATTCATCAGACCCCAGTTTGAGAACATGAATAAAGTTCTAGAATAAAATAAAATGTAAAGCAATTGTCTTAGTGGCGAATGACAATTAAAATTTACCAGTGTATAAGGCTTTCATTTCTAGATGGAAGGTGTAGGGTTAGATATGGAAGGAGGAGGTTTGTGTGTAATGAATAAAGATAGATTCATGGAAATTAAATATAAGTAACGAAAATAGAATAAATAGATAATTCTTTTTGGTAAAAAATTTATAAACTCTTAAATTATTAATAAATAAAAAAATAAAAAATATATTTTAATTAAATATTTGCAAATTGATGTATATAAATATTAGGAAATAAAATATAAACAATTTTATCAAACATATTAACACTGATAATATGATATATTGCAACTTTCCCAGGGAAAATATCAATGGACGAATATACGATGAACATGGCTCCTATATCAATAGACGATCAAAAGATAAAAAAAATTCACATGTTTTCCAAGAAAAAAAAAAAAGAAAAATCTTTTTTCTGAAATGACAAAGACTATTTTCAACATTTCAGAGTTTATAGGTTTCATCAAGATCTAATCACATGTCGGGAAAGAGGGGCCGTAATTCCATAGATTCATTTTAATGTCATGTCAAAAGTGATGATATATCAATGTTTAAAATTACATTTAGGTAATTCAGCATAATACCCAATGAATTCTATGCTTAAATTGAACGGATCTAGTTCAGCTAACTCTGCTTCAAAATAAAACTAAAACAAACGTTTTAACTTTTCCGGATCAACCTATGCAATAAACCGTCAGGGCAAACAATTCCTATGTGTTGAAGTCATTATTTTAAAGGAAATTTTCTTACTACTGCAATTAGCGAGCGTGCTACGTACGCCTCGATGTTGGATACAAATTTGTCATAAAGTTCTGCATTTGTTGAGAATTTATAGATATAAATAGTTTTTTTCGCACCAATATTTCAAAGTTATGGGACTCAAAGATTACAATTAAACATAGATTAATATTAATAATAGATTATTTTTTTTTAAGGTTGAACGATGATGAGAGTTGCTGAATTGAAAAAATATGGCAATTTTTTTAAGATTTGTTATCTATTGGAAATGTCAATGAAGCAAACAATTAAACAGCTAACATCACCTCGTGTTTAGGATTAGGATTCCAATAATGAACAAGGTAGTCAATAAGATCAATTGATATCATAATTAGGGATTTAAACTTACATTGGAGTGCATGTGTTTTATAATATGATAGATCATAAGATTTTCTCCTCAAGTGAGATCTCAATGAACAAATGAGAAGGCAGTTTCATAAGAATCCTTGTAAATCGTAGAGATTTTGAATCCAATGATGTGCTTGTTGGACTTTGATATCTTAATGATGGATCTTTCATTTTATTCATACCTATAATTATAATTCATGCATATTATTTAATAATAGAAACTTTCTTCCCTCTATCTATGGATACAAGTAGTTGGTGCATATATTGTTACAACTCTTGCCCCCATGTGATAAAATAATATAAAATATGGTCCATCAAAGTTCAAACGCTCTATCATTTTACTTTCATGGTGCCCATTCGGAGTGCTAGACATGGAAATATCTCATTATCTTCGGTACTTTTTGTTTTAAATGTGGCATTAATAAAATTTTTAGATCCATTGTATTATTAATTCCACTTTATAGTCTCAAATTATTATTTTATTTACCATGAATTAATGGTGGGAAATGTTATACATGTGTAGAAATAAACTCTCAAAACCTTGATCACCATAACTTTAGTTATGTGTAAATTCATGTCCCCACTTTATACTTAAACATTGTGATCACCCAAGTGTCTCAATCCCATAATTAGGAGGTCACAATTTGCATTCAGATCCTTGTTGAGGCCTCTACACATCTTAAAATAATTAGAATGATATTTAAATTACTTATTTAAATCCTAATCATGGGACTGAGCTTTTAAGTTAAGAAATCTTAATATGGAGACTAATTTGGGTAAAAAAGGTTTTTGAAACTTTTTATTTTTATTAAAGTTAAAAGTTTGGGTATTGAGAGGGTCCACCCGTTGTACAAAAGAGAGAGATAAAATAATAATAAAAAAGTGAATTTCCTCTTCCAGCAAAGACAAAATAGGGTAGAAAAACATGAAAAGATGCAACCCTATAAAGGAACCAAAATGATCGCATAAAATCACTAACCCTCCCAAAAAATATTATTTCCATGCTCTAAGGGACATATTAAGTGGTTCCAAATTTATCTTGCATTTGATTTTTTTCTTGTTGCTCACAACCGTCCATTCCCCCCTTCCCCAGGATCTTGAAAGATAGGAATGGTAACTTCAAGAGAATCAACAAGTTTTAAAAAAGATTCATTTTTTAGAGTGGCTATATGATTCATCTTATGAGTTATTCTAGCCATCAAACACTTTCTTGAAACATCTATCGCACTTGACACAAAACTAGCCTTTGGAAGGGCTACTACTTCCTTATTCTTTTCTAGAATCAAAACTAATTCAAGGGTTTTTGACACTTCATTGACATTATTTGAGTTGTGTTTTTCTTTTGAGTCATCAGCAATTTCTCTATCTAAATCCGTCTCAGGGTTAGAAGCCTTCCACCATGAAACCCCTTTTTTCCACTTAGTGATGCCACACACTTCTACCAAATGCCCTATTTCAAAGCATTTGCAATAATGAAATGGCAAATCCTCATAGTCAAGAGTTTGTTTCTATGTCTGGCCCTAAATGATCAAATCGATAAAGGCTGGAAGATTTTCTAAAACATTTAAATAAATCAGGGTCTAAGCAAAGTTTGAATGTTGCATATCTGCTATTGATGCGTCTATATTAAAGAATTTTCCCAGAGAATTTCCTATAGAGCTAAATCAATCCTCAGTCTAAAACTAGAAAATAAGGCAAGGCAACCTTACCTACATTAGTTTGGTTGTGAAAACTTCTGTAAGTGGGTCAAAAGAAAGATACCAGGGCTTAGAGTATAGAATGCATTTATTCCATGTCCAAACTTCATTCTGGAAGATATACTCCTTGTCATTTTCATGATTAAATACAACAAAAAAGAATCCATTAGCATAGGGGAAGAGCTACAAAATACCTTTCATCAAGGCATTCCAATTTTTCTCTATTCATTCCTGAAGCACTGCAAGAGAGGGACAAAAATTAGAGAATCTACATATGTTAATGTAATATACTATTTACATAATAATGTGTAGTTCGTAAATTAATTTTTAAATAGTTCAAAGTAAAAATATGAATAGAAAAATTTTAATAAATTATTATCAAGTAATATTCTCATACGTATGTAATGCAATAAAATCATAATCTTTTATTCTGAAAAAAAACTATATTAAAAAATTAATATATTTAAATTTTTCAATTTACCATGAAATTGTATATTTAATTATGAAACATTAAAGATTTTATAAGCCATATTCTATGTCACTAATGATAAAATAGTATATTTAAATTTAAAAACTTCAATATAATATATAGAAAATAAAAAGTAACTTCTCCAATAAGTAAATGTTTCATGTATTAAGAAATTTAAAAAAAATAGTACAAAATAGATTATAATACAAGTTATATGTAAATGAAAAATTAATTCATCATCATTGGATTGGGATTAACAAAATTGTACAATAGTAAGAAGCTTTAAATTTTGAAGAAATCTTTTACATGGATATAAAAATTCATAATTGACGTTTAAAAATCAAACAAATATTTTAGATAGTCACAAATTGTAGTATGAGTTAATTAGTATAACACATATATTTTACATCCCAGTATTATAATGTCTATTATAAATATTTACTATTTCTTTGACTTTAGACTTCTCAAATTTATAATTGGTAAATTTTATTCATTGTAAATGTTTATGATCCATATTTAATTTTACATGTAATATAGTTTAAAAGTGTTCCACAAACCATGTATTTATAGACTTGGGTGGGAAAGTGGCAATATGGTTAAATATAATGACTTGGTGCCACTAACAATTCTATATAGAAAATTTAGGTACAAGAATGAGATATACATGCACAAGGATAAAATAATGTTATAAAATACAAATAAAAGGTGTATTTAATGACTAGGTAAGGAGTACATCTACACAAATATGAATGAGGATCCACTATCATTTAATGGTATTTATTACATACTAAGTGATTTAAATACATCACATGGCTTCAACTTTTATAAGACATATTACCAATATACCCAAAATTTTAACATCTCTAAATTTAGAAAAATATTTTCTTTCTTTTTTTCCATAAAAATATATTTTGAAATAAATATGATATAATATAAAATTAATATATAGTACTATAGACACATAAATATGGTCAGAAGTATTTGAAAATGATAATTATTAACATATTATGAACTATGTGGATTTCACATAAATAATGAATCTTATTCACCATTACTCTAAGTCATTTATCTATATGCAGGCTTGACCCTTTTTCTATTGTCAATATTGTAAAAAAAATTGTAATATCAAATACTGAAGCTATCTAAAAATAATTTCAAACTATCTTCAATAGAAGACAAATATCCTTGATCCTTTTGGACAAGTTTTCTCTAGGTAGATAGGAGCATAGTGCTTTCCTATCCACTTACAACTTACACATCCTAGGCCATAATCCAAGTCAAGATCTCTCTAAATCAAATCAATATCTATCATTGTCAGGTATCAAAGCTATTTTCTAGTTGCATACACATATTCTGAGTAAAATTACATAATCAATGTATGTGGGAGAAATATGTGAGATTTATTTCCCTCCTTAGTGTATTAGATACCTAGGTAGTGGTCAATCATCAAGGGAGTGATTGAGGACAATTTGACACACTGAATTGACCTATTTTTAGGGTTAAATAGATAGTAAAGTGTTTGTATGGTATTAAATTTAAGAGTAAAAATACATATAAAATATATTTGTATTATTAAAACTTGTATATCTTATATAACTCAACACATAGAGGCACAATAGTTATAATGATCATTTTTATGCACAATCAATTGGAGTAAGTCTATAGTTAATAAAATCAAGCACACTTTGTTGCTACCCATTAATAATTTCATGTTAAAACAAATATTATAATTTTACCTATGATCTACCAATTTAAAAATTACTATTTTTTTGTTACTCCATGACTGTCACCTATTAGAATAAAATGAGATAAGTCCACAATCAACAAACTCAAATGTATTCCAATTTATTCCACTTAAAATAGACCTATCTAGATTTTTGCTTAATCTCTTTCCAGATCCTGAGGTTGCATAGGCATCTCTTATTTCAATTTCCACTTCTAGACAGTCAAAATAGTAAACAAAATAGATCATACAAGTTAAGTATGTCTCTTCTTATAATCTTACAAAAATATTTTTTTTCCATATTTAACAAATTATCAAAATTAAAACATTTGAATATTTTAGATCTTTAGCATTCTGATATTTCCAATTTTACATGTATTGGAACAAATTAAAATTTATATTATTTTATCAAAAATAGGGTAAAACATATTTTTGAACCTGAATTATTTTTTTGGTATTTTTTTAATCTTATGTGATTTTATTCATTTTCTTACAAACTGTGATGTGATAGTTTTAAAAATGTTAGGAACTGTCATTCTGGGCAAATCTATCTTCATTTTTACCTACGTCATGGTGTGAGGGGCACTACCCCAATACTTAATAAAGTGTACAACATGATTCATAGATTTTAGATTCCACATACTTTAAGGTATTTTATAAACACGTAATTATATTTTTATCTATACAAAAACCTTCAACTATTCATTCTCATAGTACACTAAAAAGCTATTAACCTAAATAAGCTACTCTCAACATATGCGAGAGATGAGATAATGTGGCTATGTAAATGGTGGTATACTTTATAGTTAATAAATTCACAATAATGTTCATTATTTAGAATTAGGATTAATATATCTGAGTGTCTAGAAAGCAAACATACCCTTTACTAATTTCACCCTTTCTTCTTAAACTAAACAATTTCAAAAGTTTTAAATATCAACAATAATGAGTGTATTTTTATTACATTCATTAAAGTTTAGTATTACGCATTTCCTTAATTTTCAAGATGTTATTAATTTTATATATACATTAATCAGATCCAAAAAGAATATAAAGACCAAAACCCAAATTGTATAATCTCAAGCCTTCCCAGATTTGTATTATTACAACATCCAATCTAAGATATTACCTCCCACAACTAGGGATCAAAAGGCATTCATGAATTAACACATCACTTTTTTTCCTAGGTCCCAATGATATAAAAATCACCAATATATTCCTATTCTTCACCTAAGGCTAATATTAGATTCTAAAGTTCAAACCGTTAAAATAAGACAGGGATGGATTTTTGATCCAGTAAGGTAGAAAAATGTGTTCAATATTTTCCTCCAAAACCCCCACCACCTCCCATGAGTCAATAAAAAAAATATATATCTATTACTATATTATCTACTTAATTAGGAGTACCCTTACTAAAATTTGTATTTTAGAACTATTTAAATGATCAATAGTTTACAGATATATATTATATGATTTTTTATAGTATGATAAAACTCTCCCTAAGAATACACAACCAACGTCATTTGATTGTATCATGAATATATTAAACGATATCAACAAGGTCATTAAATTCAATAAAGTAAAAATTTCCACTTTTTATTCAAGGTTAAATAAATGGAAAGGGCATCAAGTGTGATTTGGTGTAAAATGCTTAAGGAGTGAAAATTTAAGGATCGACTATATAAAACAATTATGTATTAATATAAATATCATAAAAAGTATAGAGAAAATTATTAATGTATTTGATTTCACTTGTCATAAAACACTTGGAACTATCACATTAGACATAGTAGTAGGTCTCAAAATACTACCTACTATTTTCTAGGTAATTCCAAACCAATTAATCTAAAATTTAATTTTAAAGAGATCTTGGATTCGTTCCATGGAGGTTTTACTCCCTACATTTCGTAGATGTATCAAATTTATAGATGATGGAATTGAATATACTCTTCTAATAAATGATACCACTTTCAAATATTGTAAATTGGTTCAATCATAATTTAAGGATCATTATTTTATACTACTTGTATAGCCTATTGCACTTCATTAAATACATTCATAAGAGTTCATTTAGTCAATTACATAACATGATAAATAACTAGTATCAAGTATTATAGAAGACATAAATAATTCATTACAATACACTATACAACATGATAAAAAATTATAGATCCTTATCTTTTGGTTAGTTATTAATATCCCAATTGCATAATTAAAAATAGGTATGATTGTGATGATTATGATATGTAAGTTTTGGAAGGTAATAAGTTATTTATATTAAATCTATATGATGACATGTTGAAATAAATGATTCCTATACCCAATCTGGATATGATAAAGCCAAGTAATCTTGATTCTTCTTTAGTAACTACAAGTAAACTTGTTTTTGGACTACCTTTAGGGGATTACCAATTAAGATTGCCTAACATTCATGAATCTAATTCATATAACCAAAATATAACATGAAATAAAAATGAAATGATTTATTTCTATGAGCATAAAAGATAACTCCACCTTTGTTTCCAGGATTGATGTAAACCCCATCAAATGATATTTTCCATACATCACCTTGACTATCAAATCCAACATCTAGAATAACTAGTTTTTCAATAACATCTATATTCCAAATGAAGTTACTCAATTCCACATCTTTGTAAAGCACCTCATTCAAAGCACATTTTGGTTCTTCAAGTACATGTAACATCTTTAGTTCCCTATGAAGTCTCACCATCTTACCCTCTAATGGAATGGTGGCATAAGATAAGTCCATTTGAACACTTCCATCCATGCTTAGATCCCATTTTCATGATAGCATCATCCCCCACTTAGTCAAGCAATCTACAACTACCATGTCCATATTTAAATACTTTTCGAGATGCACAACCACTTGCATTACCACTCCTCTTACTTGTCTGACAACTAGAACCTCCTATGAGTCCATAGAATATCAATTACCAAAGGCTGATGTAATTTTCACTCTGAGCTCATTAAGGACACCTAAAAGAATCACATTTCAGGATGTTCTAATATCAAACATGTAATTATGGATAACTAATCAACTGATCAACAAGGCTATGTTAAATAGATCCACACTTAACAAAATTTCTACTAATTCAATCCTCAAATAGAACTCCAAGGTTGGTTCAATAACCTCATCTAATTTTTCATTATATTTAGGGGGTGTTTAGGGTAAATTCATCTCATTTTCATATGTATTTCACCAAATTCCAAATATTCAAATTCCCTCTTCCTATGCTCATGTATTCTTAATAATTCAACAAGTGTCATGATGATCTTTAATTGACTCAAAACATGGGCCATATCACACATACTATACATAAGAAGATGAGTATTAGGTGGAAGGATGACAACACCATTAATTGGGATATAATAATTTAAGGTCTAAATTGGAACTGATTGGGATGAATTTGCATGTTTAATATCAATATTCAAGGAGGAGTTTGTTTTAACATTGATCACACCCTTTGGGATACTAGATAACAAAGGTACTATATTCCTGGGTGGATCGCCTCTTAGTTTGACAACTTGGGAAATGGTTACTAGTTTAGATCAATTTTAGACTACTATAGATTTATTTATTTCCTTACTTGCATCCCCTACCGTTGGATTTACAGTTGTATTGTATTTAGGAGCAACACATTGTTGCCTATTTCTCAAGTTATTTTCTTTATCTTAGGTATTTGATGCATTATTTAGCAGCTGCGTATCCTCAACTAATGGAATCCCCCCATCATATTTCCTAATCATCATACAATGCAAAAATTTTAAATCATGATTTGGAAGCTCATATGCTTTTGTCATATTAACATCATGAGGAAATTCAAAAGTTGGGACAAGTACCTTTTTGATTTTAATCCAAAACTGATCATCATTGGTAGCACTCAATAATTCTATGGAGGCAAAAATTTTGATTTGATAGACTTGACAATCAACCATAATAATATCATCATCATCACATATAGATTTACGTTCATCAGTATATTTATCAATCAGTTCAAAAGTATCACATGGAGAATGTGGAATGAAGCATTTATCACACCAATCAATGTCAATGTCATAATTCACCATATTCACCTTGGTGTTTAATAAATCAGGTAATTCTTTCTCAACTCCTCTATTCTGGTTTCTATCATCACATGTAGGCCTATTCCCTCTATCATTATCTCTAAGGTGGAAATCATTCCTCCCTCATGCTTGATTTAAATTTGTGTCTCTCTCTTGGCTTGTAGACCCATGAGGCAGCCCCTTCTATGCTTGGAAATTTAGGAGTGCAAATTAATTATGATCATCCAAATATTTTGAAATTGATAAATCAATACCACATAATATAACTAACCTTTCTCCGTCAAAACATCACTTGCCAACTCAACTAAAGATAGTGTAGGCATGTCCATCCCTTGATTGATATATTCAAAAAGAGGAGCTAAATTACAACCCTTTGGAGAAATTCTTGACAAAAAGACAGGCACATTTGATCCAAATACAACCTATAGGTCCTTTTGAGTAGAATTTAAATGACGTATCCCCATTAAAATGTTAAGAAAACACTAAGAAGGAGAAAAAATAATGAACATAAATAGTGCTAAAGACTAAAAACTACATAAGAAAAAACACTAATCTACATAAACATAGCCATGAGGATCAATGAACCTTTCCTAGATAGTACCATAGATAACATTAATCTTATATAACCTTGAAGGATAGAAGATAAAGCATAGGAGTGACTAAAAGTTGTCCCCTAAACTACTAGAATAAAATTCACTCCAGATCAATCTCGCTACTTTAATTAGTACTTTTAACAAAATATTCTATTTATGCATATCTATATGTTCAAATTGATGTATTTGTAAGGGAAGGTGTGGAAGATAAAATGTTAGCTAGAGGATAAGAACTTGTCTCTCAATAGTATAAAAATAATATTTCAACACTTATTAGTTTACACACTACATAAATTCATCTCTAATTCTATATTTTAATTCTTTAGGGTGAAAGTAGTGGGATTTTAGAAACATGTGAAGTTTATTTTGGTTTATTTAAATGAATTATAATTTCTATTTTATGTGCATCTGAAGTTTTCATGAAAAGCTATATTTTTTTCATATAGGAAAAGACATTCTAGACACCACAACAAGAACTAAGTATCCTTAATGGGCATGATAAAAGGCCAATAAAATGGATATATATTTTATTCTTCACCCCCAACATGGTGGCTATGCCAATATTTATCCACAAAGAAAAAAATATGGATATATCAAATTATGGATTGATTATTGATAACATTTATTTTTAATGTTTATGCATGCTGGAGTAGGTACAAAAACATGTATCTATATGGATTTAAGGGTCATGTACCTTATAAAATATGTGATTTTTCTATTTTGACATGTTAGAATTGATTTATTTTCAATATAAAATCCTAGATGTGTAAATTTCAATTAAAGGATAGGAACTTGTCTCTTGACTACATAAAAATAACATTTTAACACTAATCACTATAAAAGATAACATGGATACATCCATTATATTTGATCTCATTGATTAGAGGTAATATTATATGTATTCTAAATGCATGTGAAGGTTTCTTATACTGGTGTAAATGACTTATGATTTTCATTTTACATGTTTATAAAAATCACCAAAGAAATTCAATGTTTTTGTATAAAGGACATTCATAAGTCTAAAATGAGTACTTTGCCTCCTGAGTATGCATTATTGGATGCCAATAATATGTCCTAGATGTTATTATCAATGTGTAACATGGTGTAAATGGCATTTTATGGCCTTGAATCATTGAAGGTGTAAATATTTGATTTTAATTTGAACATAGACATGAGAATTTAGCCATTTCTATAGATGAAAATATTAGGTCTCTTTGCTTGATAATATAAATAAAATTTTAAAATTCATAGGTTATGTTAAGATTCATAAAAAAATGTGTCATTACACCATATAAATATTAAAATAATGAAATAAGATATGAATCTCATGTCATATTTAAGGAAAGTAAGTAGTAGTTATTTATGTCCAATAAATATTTATTTAGAAATCACGTAAATGATGACAATGATCTTTCTGGAAATAAGCCTTCAATCCAAGTAAAAGAACTAATAAGAAACCATCTAATAAATCTCTTATTACTATGTAGAATAAGGATGTTGATAAAATTAATGCAGAAAATGAATTAAAATTTAAGGATATAGTTATAAATAGAGTTTTGAAAAATTAGTGAAATTAAAATAATCAAAATAAGGTCAAATCTTTCAATTTTTATATTTATAGAATCCACAAAGGTATATGAAATGTAAACATAATAGAATGTCTAGTCAATTCTCTATAGGCATACAATTCCTAATATGGGCACATTTTCATATAGCCACAGAGAAAAATATAATGTAAGTCATATCCTAATCACAAAAAATCCTCCTTCTCTTTGCCATGATCACAGATGGATATCCCCAAAATTAATTAGATTAATCCAAGGCTCTCTTTCAAATGCCTTGTTATATATGGATATCCCTAAAATGCCTTGAATTACTCCAAGATCCAATTATGGGTCATTCATGCTCATAACTTGCCTTTAGTTGAACATGTTAAATAAAAATATTATTAGAAAATTTACATACTAGACATGTAACCAAGTTTAGAAGTTAATTTTAAAATGATATAGAAACAATTTAAATTTTCAATAACCAAACTAACATGCTAACACTCAATAGGGTCAACAACATATTAAGTCTCAAGCACATCAATGGGAAATGTAGAAACACCAAGGTTTGGTTCCCTACTCATGATAATGGAATGGGTCAAAACCTGCACTTGTATGTTTAAACATTTAAATAAAGGAATAAAATAATTGAAATATAATATTTAAATTTAGAAAATAAACTATTTTATACCATGTCATCTCTACTAATCATTTGAATAGGAGTATCATACATAATCAGACACCTTTGATTAGATATTAAATTTATTTTAATGATATATTCATAATTACCAAGGAATATTATTAAAATATATATATCTTTAAAATACAAAATTACACGTTATCATATCATAGTGAGCTATTGCAGAGATGAAATTGTAGTAGAAACATGTTTAACCCTATGATTTTATATGATTAAAAGGTTAAAGGGTAGAATAGCCTAACACAAGGATGAATAAAACTTTTATAGAGAAGGCCAATTAATTGAAAACTCAAATAAATAAAAATTATTAATTAATATATTATATTTTTAAATATAAAAAACATAATTTTAAGTAATATTCTGATAATTGTAATGCAAAGAGGAAATAATACCTAGTTGGTTTTCTATTTTATTAGATTAGTAGATCTAAGAAATACAAGTGAAAGAAAAGATAGATTGAATATGAAGCATTAGTTTTCAGATTTTGAAAATAATATTTATTGAGCCCTAGACACTAGCATCGACCTGTAGAAAGTAGAATCAATGCTTTAGTTATTGTTGAAATTTCACCTTTATGGGTTTTATATCATCTTTATATATATGTTTCTAGATCTTGTGAATAAGCTATAGATGACTATTTATTTCTCAAACTATGGCTCCTCACCTTTAGGTAATTGAAGATTGACAAAAATGGGTTAATGAGCTCAATATGTCAAGCTTACCTCAAATATCTTTCTATCAATCAGTGTTACCTACATAGCCAATACTCTAAGGTGGCCCTCAGACTTATATAGTTCTCCCCTAATTATGGAAGTGTTTGTGTGTACAAGATTACAATATGTGATATGTAGATGCATGCATTGATCTAGCTTATAATTTGACAAATGCTTCTCATTGGTTTCTCTTGGAATGATTTAGATCTATGGTATGAATGATCTTATGATTGATAAATAAATTGGGAAGAATATGGTAGTGGAAAAAAGTTGTCTGATTGATTTAATGAGATTGAATAGGTGATTGTTTGGAATTTTTTAAATGAATAATGTAAAGTATTTGTTTTTTTATTTATACCACATGTTTTGAAAATATATCACATGAGGGTTCAATAAGATAAATAGGTCAACCCATATGTTTTAAGAGACTTGCTATTTGGATGACTTTTGAGGTATGAACATTAAATAAGAAATAGGGACACTTGTGTTGATGCTAGTGTCCCTATGTGGACATTAGTGTCCAATAGGGTGAAAAAATCATATGAATATAAAACTTAAAATGAAGAATATAGATGAGGATAAGGCTCTATGTAGTATAAAGGTGGTTTAGGTCATCAAAATTATAGTGTCAAACCATGAGACATGTAGTTAGGCATAATGAGATAGTGAATGCAATCCTTTCGATAACATGAAGGTCTAGAACTAAAGGATAGATTCATGACTGGTATTTATCAAATACAAGACTAAGATGTTATATATGTTCAGTTTTTGTATCTACACAATCTCTATGTTTATTGTCACCTATACAGTTAGAGAAGTCTCCACTAGAGTCATCAATTAAGTAAAAAAAATAGGATTATTAGTTGAGCATATATATATATATATATATATATATATATATCTGTGTGTGTGTGTGTGTGTGTGTGTGTGTTTGTGTGTGTGTACATACATTTACATGAACCATGATATTAACAAAAAATTATATTTGTATATGTATAAATTTGTTGGGTAATAAAAATATATTGATAATTGAATGGTCTATAATATGGTTTTGAAAAATATGAGACCATCTCCTAGTGTAAAGTAAAAAACTACACATACAAACATGCACACGCATGCTCACACACACACACATGCACACGTGCACACGAGCATGCACGCGCGCGCGCACACACACACACACACACAAATATTAATATATACTCTATGTAAAAAAATTATTATATTTTTAAATTTAATATATTTAAAGTATTGTTAAATTTTTTCTATTTTTCCATAACATATCAAATATAAGATATATACATAAATGTAGTCGATGCTTTTAAACCAAATGTATATATAAAAAATTCCCTAGTCATAACCATTTAATCTTGTTGCCTAGAATCACCACCATAATTGGTTTATAATACATCCTCCACCTTATTTTAATGTACAGTGTAAAGAATTCCATAAGATTTGTAAAGGTGTGATTAGGCATCAACACTAGTTGGGACATTTCAATGTCCACCCTCCCTAATATTAGTAAGATAAAAATGACTCATATGTAGAATGAGGGTATCATCAAGCACCTTAAGTGCATGCAAAATTTTAATCTCTATAACCTCCTTCACTATAGAGGGGATTTTCTTACGCTGACATGGGTTTTGGATAAAGACTCTCGCACTATGTCAGACACAAGATTGTCACCTGGTCTATCATGCATTGAATATTTTCCTCCACTCTAAAACTATGAGTGATCAAAATAATTATGATTTTCATTAAGGATAAACTTGTAATAGATTTTTCTCAAAAAATGCAAATGAACCTCATGGTTGTTATAAGGTGGATGATAAAAAAAAGTATCCACTATTGGTTAAAAAAATTTGTATTTTATAAAATCATGGTGACACCAATGGATTCAGAACCATTTACATGGTAACAAGGGTGGTGCATTGGTTTTCAGATCAATGATTATTACAAAAAATTTATCATTTGTGATTTATTTATACTTTGAACTAGTTATTGATATTTTGCTAACATAATAGAACCTATATCTATCTAAGCTATAACCTACCCTTTTGTCAATTTGGTGTTTCATTATGTCCACTTTACCTAATAATGATAGTAATGGGTTTGCAAAAGAAATATGACTCGTGTTTGTGGAAATGGGTCCCTCATTATGTAAACTATATATTCAATTTGTATTTTATTTTAAATTATGTGTGCAACCAAATCCTCCTAACTACCTAAAAAGACTTGGGAAATTATAGGAAGGTCAGGATAGTTAGGACGGTTTTGTGGATTTTTATTTCAATCTTCAATTCCCATTTTTGTTTTGATTGTGAACGGTTTTGATATGCTATACAATTCAAAAAATAAATGGGTTTTAAAAATAGTAAACCCCTTAAAAATACTAATTTTGGTGTTAATTGGTAGAATAATAGGTTACTTACGTCCCCTTGTACATGACAATGTTGATCATCTCACTAAACAAGATTTTCAGGAGATTTTAACAACGTTTGTCAAGATATAAGTGTAAATGCTTGGAACACGAGTGCCGGTTTAATGGTGCTACTGGTGGTTGTATACAACGAAAACTTTTAACAATGAAATAAAATGTTTCAACATTTCATTTAAAAAATGTTGATAATAATGTGCATGCATTGTATGTTCAATATTATCGAACCTAGTTTAAATAATGTGTATTCTTTAATTTAAAACCACATATGCATTTTTACTTAATTCACATTTTAATAGCATAAAAAAGGCATTAAAACGTCCACTTTTTGGCCCCCAAACTTCTTGCGGGCAGTTATGCATTTATACATCTGCATTGTTAAGTATTTTATAAACATTGATTTATATTTATTCTGGCCTTTTTATGAATTACACCTCTTTGATGGAAATTATGCTTTTGGATGCATTGGGATAGGCCCGAATTTGACCTCTGAAATTCACCATAAAAATAGGATGTTTGCATGTATTGTATATACCGATTAGAATAGCAACTATTACAATCGAATAAGTGAAAAAATAATCATCCTCTCCAAACGAAAAAAAAAAGAAAAAGAAAAAACTCACAAACTTATAAGTTGATAAATTGACGAATAAATACCAAAAATCAGTGACGTAACCATAGGCGTATTTACTTTCAGCTGTCGTTTTGGTCCCCATCAAAACAAAGGTCATTCATGACGTTGATTTTAAGCCATTCCAAAAGAAGCGAGGCGGGGGGCATTAAATACATAGCTAAGCTTCTAAATGACCGGAAAGATGGCAACCGATATATCCTTTCAAAAAAAAATTAATCACAACGTAACAAGTAGTAGATATGTATGATTTTCGACCGCTCACTGGAAAGTTATTATAGATATTTATTGCACTAGAGGCACGGACTTTTCATGCATCAAAAGCCTGCAAATGATTGGCGACTTTGCATTCCAAACGTACATTCTTTTTTCCTGCGTAGTTGGATGCCTCGAATCATGAACAACTCTTACAGAATTTAATTACTTTAAAATTGACTTAAAATTTAAAATGAATTATATCTAATTAAATATACAATAAGATTTATCATCATAAATGGTTTTGACCAACAGTGCAAACTGGGTCATTACAAAATAGTTTTCTAGTATCAAAAAACAGTTGGTCATTATTGATAAATTGTTGAGAGCAGCTGCCAACATTTTTTCGTCATTAAACCAATTCCTTTATTGTGACAATCCCTTACAGCAGTTGCGCGGAAAGAACTTGCAGACAAGAAGAAGCGGAAGCAAACAAATGTGAGAGCAATCCACCGACCATGAAATGGATTGTGTGACCGACTTTTGTTGTTGTGGATGGATTTAAACATTGAAAAGTCATCAAACCCCAGTTTGAGAACATGAATAAAGTTGTAGAATAAAATAAAATGAAAAGTAATTGTCTTACTGGCGAATGACAATGACAATTTACCAGTGTACAAGGCTTTCATTTCTAGATGGAAGGTGTAGGGTTAGGTATTGAAGGAGGAGGTTTATGTGTAATGAATAAAGACAGATTTGTTGAAATTAAATATAAGTAATAAAAATCGATAAAAAAAATAGATAATATTTATAAAATCGATGTATATAAATATTAGAAAATAAAATATAAAACAATTTAACCAAACACATTAACACTGATAAGATAATAAGTTCCAACATTCCCAGGGAAAATATCAATGAATGAATATACGATGAACATGGCTCTTATTTCAATAGACGATCAAAAAATAAAAAAATTTCACATGTTTTCCTTAAATATTTTATTATTTTATTTTTCTAAAATGACAAAGACTATTTTTAACACTTCAGAGTTTATTAGTTTCATCAAGTTCTAATCACATGCAGGGAAAGAGGGGCCGTAATTCCAGAGATTCAATTTTATATGTCAAAATTGATGATATATGAATGTTTAAAATTATATTTAGGTAATCTAACATAATACCCAAAGAGTTGTATGCTTAAATTGATCAACTTATGCAAGACACCATCAGGGCACACAATTCCTATGTGTTGAAGTCATTATTTCGAAGGAAAATTTCTTACTAATGTAATTAGCGAGTGTACTGTATACACCTCGATGTTGGATACGAATTTGTCTTAAAATTCTACATTTTTTGAGAAATTATATCTATAAATAGTTTTTTTTGCATCAATATTTCAGTGGTATGGGACTCAAGGATTACAGTTAAATATAGATTAATATTAATAATAGATTATTCTTTTTACGATTAACGATGATGAGAATTGTTGAATTGATGAAATGTGGACATTTTTTAAAGATTTGTCATCGATTGCAAATGCCAATGATGCTTACAATTAAACATTGTTTTCTATCTAAGATGACCTCGTGTTTAGGATGAAGATTCTAATAATGAACAAGGTAGTCAATAAGATCAATTGATATCATAATTAGGGATTTAAACTTACATTGGAGTGCATGCATTTTATAATACAATAGATGACAAGATTTTCTCCTCAAGTGAGATCTCAATGAGCAAATGAGAAGTCGATTTCATAAGAATCCTAGTAGATTGTAAAGGTTTTGAATCCAATGAGGTGTTTGTTGGACTTTGATATCTTAATGACAGATCTTTCATTTTATTAGTACCTATAATCGTAATTCATCTATAGTATTTAATAATAGAAACCCTCTTCCCTTTATCCAAAGATCCAAGTAGTTAGTTCATATATTCTTACATCTCTTACCTCCATGCGATTAAATAATATAAAATATTGTCCATCAAAGTTCAAACCTTCTATCATTTTACTTTCATTATTCCCACTTAGAGTACTACATATAGAAATATTTCATTATCTTGGTATCTTTTTTTTTAATTATGATTTTAATAAAAAATTTAGATCCATTGTATTATTAATTCCACTTTATATTCTCAAATTATTATTTTATTTACCATGAATTAATGGTGGGAAATGCTATACATAAATAGCAATCAATTCTCAAAACCCTGATCAACATAACAAAGTTATGTGTAAATTCATGTCCCCACTTTATTCTTAAACATTACGATCATCCAATTGTGTCAATCCCATAATTATGAGGTCACGGTTTGCATTCATATCCTGGTTTAGTCCTCCACATATCTTTAAATAATCACAAGAATATTAAAATTAGTTCTTCATATCCTAATCATGGACTAAGCCTTTAAGTCAAGAAAGCTTAATATTCAGACTAATTTGGGTAGAAAAGGTGTTTGCGACTTTATGTTAATGTAATATACTATTTATATAATAATGTGCAATTCAAAAATTAATATTCAACATTTCAAAGTAAAAATATGAATAAACAAATTTTAATAAATTCTTATCAAATAATACTCTCATATATATGTAATGCGATAAAATCATAATCTTATATTTTGAATATTTTTTATATTTAAAAAATAATATATTTTAAAATTTCAATTTACCATAAATTTTATATTTATTTATGAAACATTAAATATTTTATAAACCATATTCTATGTCATTAATTATAAAATAGTATATTTTAAAATAAAACTTATATATATATATATATATATATATATATATATATATATATATATATATATATATATATATAACTAACTTCTCCAATAACCAAATGATTCATGTATATATATATATATATATATATATATATATATATATATATATATATATATATATATATATACTGAAAACTAACTTCTCCAATAACTAAATGTTTCATGTATTAATAAATTAAAAATAGAGAGGATGAAATAGATTATAAGACAAGTTATATGTCAATGAATGAATTACTTAATCATCATAGGATTGGGTTAAAAAAAATTGTATAATAGTAACAAGATTTATGTTTTGAAACAATCTTTTTATAAAAATCAAAGAAATCTTTTAAATATTCAAAAAATATAGTATGAATTAATATAGTATCACACATACATTTCACATCCTAAATTATAATGCCTATTATGCATATTTAGTGTTTCTTTGAATTTGCATGTTTTAAATTTATAATATGTAAAACTTATTCATTGTAAACGTCTATGATCCATTTTTTATTTTAAATTTAATATTGTTAAAAAATGTTCTACAAACCATGAATTTATAGACTTGGGTAGGGGAGTGGAAATATGGTTAACTATAATGACTTAGTGCCATTAAAAATTCTATATAGAAGCTTTATGTATATGAATGAGATATACATGCAAAAGGATACAATCATGTTAGAAAATGCAAATAAAAGTTATCTTTAATGAATAGGTAAGGAATACATCTACACAAAGATCAATTAAGATTCATTGTCATTTAATTGTATTTATTTCTTAGTGAGTGATTTAAATAGTTTACATGGCCACAACTTTTATAAGACATTATCAATATATCCAAAATTTTGAGACTTCTAAATTTAGAAAAACATTTTCTTTATTTATTTTCATTAAAATATATTTTTAAATAAATGTGATATAATATAAATTAAATATATAGTATTGTAAACATATAAATATAATCACAAGTATTTGAAAATGCTAATTATTGATATATTATGAAATATTTGGATTTTGCATAAATAATAAATCTTATTCACCATTTGTATAAGTCATTTATCTATATGTAGGCTTGAACATTTTTATGTTTTCAATAATTTATAAAAATTCTAATATCAAATGCTCAAGCTATCTAAAAATAACTTTAGACTATCCTTAATAGAAGACAATTATCCTTCATCCTTATGGGCAAGTTTTATATAGGTAGATCGGATCATAATGCATTCCTATACACTTACAATGTCCACATCCTAATCCAAATAATGATTACATTTAAGAATTAAAACCATTATTCTGGGTCTTCCCACACATTTCTCTTGGTTGGCTAAATGAAATTACTAAATTGTTTTCCTATAAATACATATATAAGGTCATTCATTTGAGCCAATTTACATTCAATTCTATCAATCATCCCCACTATTAAACCTTATCAAAAGCTTCCATATTCGATAAAAAATTACTATCATTCACAAAGGGTGGCCATAATCCAAGTCAAGAGCCCTCTAAATCAAGTCGAGAGCTATCATTGCCAAGTATCAAAGCTATTTTATAGTTTCACACACATATTCAAAGGATTAAAATTATGTAATCAATCTGTGTGGAAGAAGTATGTTTGATTTATTTCCCTGCTTAGTATATTAGAACTATAGGTAGTGGTCAATCATAAAGGTGGTGATTGAGGACAATTCAACCCATTGCATTACCCTATTTTTAGGGTTTAAAATATATTAAAGTGCTTATAGGGAATTAATGTTAAGAGTAATAATACAAATAAAATATATTTGTATTATTAAAACTTATATATCTTAGATAACTCAACCCAAAGAGGTATAATAGGTACAATGATTAGTTTTAATGCATAATCAATTAGGATAATCCATAGTCAATGGAATTGAATTCACTATGTTGCTAGCCATATCAAATTTTCATGTTCAAATAAATGTTATAAGTTTACCTCTGATCTACCAATTTCAAAATTATTCTTTCTCTATCTTTCCCTCACTGTCACCTATCAGAATCAAATGGGACAAGTCTATAATCAACAAACATAAAAGCAATCCAATTTATTCCAATTAAAATAGACCTATCTAGATATTCTTTTCTAATCTCTTGCCATATCCTGAGATTATACAATCACCTCTTATTTCAATTTCAACTTATAGATAGTCAAAATAGTAAACAAAATACATCATACAAGCTAAGTATGTCTCTTCTTATAATTTTTCAAAAATAGTTATTTTCCATATTTAACAAATTATCAAAATTAGAAAATTTGAATATTTTACATCACTAGCATTTTGATATTTCCAATTTTACATGTATTTGAAAAAAATTAAAATTTATATTATTTTATCAAAAATAGGGAAAAAGATTATTTTAAACCCAAATAATTATTTTTTATATTTTTGTAATTTGATGTAATTTTTTATTTCATCTATATATTTTATTTTTTTTAATTAAAAACTATGATTTTCTAGTTGTAAAACTCATATGAACTATGATTCTGGGCAAATTTATCTTCATTTTTACCTAAATCATGGTGTGAGGAGTAATACCTCAATAATAAAGCCGTTTTATAACATGATTCATAGATTTTAGCTTCCATGTACTTTAAGGTGTTTTATAAACACTTAATATTTTTTTTCCATAAAAAACCTTTAACCATTTATTCTTGTAGTACACTGATAAGATATTAACCTAAATAAGTTACTCTCAACATATGCTATATATGAGATAATGTGGCTATGGGAATGGTGGTATAATCTATATTTAGTGCCTTCACAACCATGTTCATTATTTAAGATTAGAATTAATATATTTGTGAGTCTACAAAGCAAACACACCTTTTACTAGTTTCACCATTTCTTCTTAAACTGTGAAATTTTAGAAGTTTTAAATATCAACAATAATGAGTGTATTTTTATTACATTAATTAAATTTTAGTATTATATATTTCCTTAACTTTAAAGATGTTATTTATTTTCTATATACATTAATCAGATCCAAAAATGATACAAAGGAAAGAACACACAATGTACAATCTCAACCCTTCCTAGATTTACATTATTACAACATCCAATCTAAGATATTACCTACCAAAACCTGACATCAAAGGGCATTCATGAATTAACTGATCCCTCTTTTTCCTAGGTCTCAATGATACACAAATCAACATCATATTCTTATTACTCACCTAAATGCTCATATTAGATTTTAATTTTCATACCGTTAAAATAATACAATAATGGATACTCGATCCACTGTGGTAGAAAAATGTGTTAAATATTTTATTCCCAAATCTCCACCACCTCCAATGAGTCAATAAGATAAATATAATGGTTATTGTATTATATACTAAATCAGGAGTACCATTGCTAAAATTTCTATTTTGGAACTATTTAAATGATCAATCATTTACAAATATATATTATATGATTTTTCCAGTGTGATAAAACTATCTTGAAGAGTACAAAACCAACATCATTTGCTTTTATAATTCATATAAAAATGATATCAACTATGTCATCACATTTAATAAAGTAAAAATTTCCATTATTTATTCAAGGTTAAATACATGAAAAGGGCTTCCAGTGTGATTTGGTGTAAAATTATTAAGGAGTGAAAATTTGAGGCTTGAATATATTAAAAAAATTATGTATTGATATAAACAACATAAAGAATGTAGAGCAAATTATTAATGGCTTTGCTAACACTTATCATAAAACACATTGAGCCATCACATATATATAGAAAGATACTACCAATTAAAATAAAATTTAATTTTTGGGAGAGTTTGGACTCATTCAATGGAGGTTTTACTCACTACATTCCATAGATGTATTAAATTTATAGACGACAGACTTGAATATACTCTTCCAACAAATGATACCACTTTCAAATATTGTAAATTGGTCTAATCACAATTTGAAGATCATTATATTATACTACTTATATAGCCTATTACACTTGATTAAATACATGCATAAGAGTTCATTAAGTCAATTACATAACATGATAAATCACCAATATCAATTATTATTACAGACATAAATAATTCATTACCATTCACTATAAAACATGATAAAACTTTCTAGATCCTCATCTTTTGGTTAGTTCTAAATATTCCAATTGCATAATTAAAAATTGGTATGATAGTGATGATTATGATATGCAAGATTTGGTAGGTGATAACTTATGTAAATTAAATATATATATGATGATGTGTTAAAACAAATTCTTCCTGTATGATTCCAAATCTAGATATGACAAAGCCAAACAAACTTGGTACTTCTTCAATAGTTGTAAGTAAGCTTGTTTCTCATCTACCTTTATGTGAATAGTAAGTAAGAGTGACTCAAATTTATGAGTGTAATTCATGTAGAAAAAATATATCTTGAAATAAAATGAAAATGATTTATTTTAAATTCCATAAAGGACAACCCTAGATTCATTTCCAAGATTGGAGGAAGCCCTATCAAATGACATTTTCCAAACATCACCTTCAATGTCAAATCTAACATCAAGAATAGTTGGTCGTTTAACACTATCTACATTCCAAACAAGGTTATCCAATTCTACATCCATGTACAACACCTTATTTAGAGTAGATTTAGGGTCTTCAAGTACACGTAGTAATTTTAGCTTCTTATGAAGTCTAACTGTCTTACCCTCTAATGGAATGGTGGCATAAGACAAGTATTATTTACACTTCCACCCATAATGGTAGCTAATTTTTATAATAGTAGCATTCCCAACATAGGCGGGTAATCCAAAACTACCACATCCATATTCAAATACTTATCAGGATGTATAGGTAAATACATTAGGAATCCTTTGACTTGTCCAATAGTTGGAAATTTTCATAAGTCCATGGCATTACACTCGCCAAAATATTATGTAATTTTCACTATGAGCTCTTTAAGGACACCCAAGGGCATCACATTATATGAGGCTTCGGAATAAAGCATGTAATTATGGATAATTAATCCACTAATCAACAAGGTTATGTAAAATAAATCCACACTCAACTAAATTTATACTAATTTAATCACCAAATAAACTTATGTGTTTGATTCAACAACCTCATATGATTCTTCATCATCTTCCAGGCATGTGTGGAGTGAAGACAATCATTTTAAATTATATTCATAGTAAATTACAAATATTTAAATGCCATCATCATATGTTGAGGTATTCATAATAATTCAACAAGTGTCATGGTGATCTTCTATTGACTCAAAACTTGGGCCATATCACACAAATATACTGAAGAAGAGGAGTATTAGGTGGAAGGGTGAAGGCACCTTCAACTAGGATACAATCAATTAAATTCTTAAGTGGAATAGTGTGGAATCAATATTCATGTTTAATATTAGTCTTCATGGGTGGGTTATTTCTAACATCTCTCACACCCTTAGGGATACTAGATAGCAAAGGTACTCTATTCTTGGGTCGTGTAACACTTTTTTTGACAACTTGGTAAATTGTTACTAGTTTTGAAGAATTTGGGACTACTATAGTTTTCTTGATTTCCATACTTGCATCCCATAGCCTTGGATTTTTAGGGTATTTTCTTGAATAAAAACACCTATTTAGTTGCTTATCGGGTTATATTCTTTCTCTTGGGTAACTATTGCATTAATTAGCAGTTGCCTATCTTTAACTAAAGGAACCCCCCATCATTTTTCTTAATCATCATAGAATGGAAATATTTGAAATAATGATTAGGATGCTCATATTCTTGTCATATTAACATTATAAAAAAATTTAGAAGTTGGGACATATACTTTATTGAGTTCAATCTAAAACTAATAAACATTGGTAGCACTCAACAATTTTGTGGAGGCAAACATTTTACTTCAAGAGGCTTGACAATCAACCATCAAAATATCATCATCATCAAAGATATATTTAGGTTCATATGCATCTTCATCAATAAATTCAACAATATAAAATAGATGGTATGGAATGAATCATTTATCACACCAATTTATGTCAATATCACAATTCACTCCATTCACCTTGACATTTAATGGATTAGGCAATTTTTTCCCCATCTCCTCTATTTTGATTTATATCATCATGTGCAGGCTTATTCACTCTATTATTATCTCTAATGTGGAAATCAGGCCTCTCTTGTTCTTGTTCAAATTTGGATCTCTCTCCTAACATGTAGACCCATGAGGTAGCTCCTTCTCACCTCTAGCCAACTTTTGTGACATTTTATTGATAGTGGAGGCCAAAGTTTTCACCATCTCCTTAGGGTTGGGTGTCTTAGTGGACTACATGATTTTTGGATTAACCAATTTTACATCGACCCACTTGTACAAGGGCTTTCCCATAGCCTTTATGTTATTCTCAATATGGATGTCCATATTGAATGTCAATCTCAGGTTCATGGGAGCCTTGTCCCTCAAGTAGTATGATACCTTCTTCTCAAAGGCATCACAAGATCACTAGGTCTTATGTTTTTAGGTATCATCATCATGGTCTTATTGAATCATGTATTGAAATCTTGAATATAGTTATTATGGTTCTTCTTAATGTTTATTATCCTATTGCCATACTAAATTTTTATAACATTCGTCATTTCTTCACATCAATCAATGCATCCACAAGGAATGGAATTGAACCACTCATGATCATCTTCATATATGATGTGATTTAAAAAATTAATGCAAACATCCTCATGATCAACCTTATAATCTTCAATGATAATGTGAAAAGTCCTCAAATTCTGATCACCAGTCATTGCATTATTCCATTGAAACTTACGAATGTGGTTCCTTGTTTTCTTCAAGATTTCATTATGATAACTTTACATTTCATCAAAATTAATAGGTCTAATTCTAGAAATTCATAATGTATGATGATCATTCTCATATTGATCCTTATACCTCATGATTTATTCAATTGTGGGTTTAGTATTAGATGAAAAATGGATATGAGGGGGTGAGTGAGGTGGACTTGGGGGATCAAACTTAGGAGGAGATTTAACTAATTAAGAAGGTGTTTGATTGTAAATCAGAATATAAGGTTCAAAATTACTAAGATGCTAGTATAGTATTCAATAATAGGAATTTCAAAAAAAAAATTAGGATTACCAAAATCTTGATAGTCTAGACACTCCCTTGTAGTTAAACTTTGTCATTTAATAAACATTCAAACTTGTCTCCTTCTTTGATTAACATTTAAGGGTGAGACACGTTATTTTGATGAGTCACCTTTGAAATATAACCTTGGTTGTTCTAACTTTGTATGTAGGAAAAAAAATCAAATATTAAACTTAGGATATTAAAAATGGGCACTGGTCTTCTTTGAAGCCAAATGATAAAGTTGGAGTCTCCACTAGAAACAAACTTCAAGAATATAACAATTTACAAACACGTTGTGATACATGATGAAATTAAACTTTATTGAAGATCATTGATGAGATCAAAATCAAAGATACTGTAAATTTAGATTTATGTCCTTTACAATATACACAAGTTAATGGTCCTTTACAATAAATGCGTCAAATGTTAAATTATCAAGTCTTTCAAGTCATGTTACAACCCCAGTGGAGTGTGGTATAGTTTATGGACAAGTAGCATAAGTAAAAAATAATAGGAAAAGAACATTAGAATACTACTAAATTATATATCTCTGCAAGAGTTCTCAATAACACAAGTGACCAAGATTTTAATGTTTATTCCCCAACAATGGCACTAGTGAAGTGTTGGTTCCTAGTTGTACAACTCTTACGCTCAGCGTTTCACAGTTGAGAAAAATGGAAAATGTAGTTGATAAACCCATTTATATGTCATTATATATAGCAAAGGGTTTAGTATATAGATGAACTAAATGTATATAATGACTATAAATCACTGATAGAGGGTATGGTTAGCTCCTTCCTACTTTTGGCTCTGTATGGACCAAGGTGATAGGACCTAAGGGGTATCTTGCTCACATGGAGGGACACTACAATTCAATATATATGGGGAGGATTTTTGGCACAATAAAATAGAAATATTACTAGGGTATAAAAAAACCTATTCACTCCACTTGGTAATATTTGTCACATGTAATGCATAAATGCAAATGCTCTAAATCACATACAAGCTACTAAAAATAGATGGTGATGTGATTGTAACATTCATTCTAAAGAAATTTTCAATAAAATCAAGTCAAATGGAAGACTACAATGTTGTAATTTAAATCATAAAACATGGATACATTTTAAGTATGCAATATTTATGCATCCACAGGAGAATAACACTCATAATGTGCAATGACTATATTATACATAGGTTATAATAGGGTAGGATATGTTCGATAGTTATATAAAAAGAATGGTGTGCTAATTTTCATCAAACAATAGAAAATATTTCAACATACATGACATTACTCATTGTTAAAGATGTAAAAAAAATGACATAGAAGTTAAGGGGACCTACTAGAATTGATTTGCATTCATTGGTGCCAATCCAATGTAGATACCCAAATGATTCTTGAAACCTTTAGCATACACTACAACTAAAGATTCAACTAGTTTTCCCTATCAAATACATAAACATAAGGTGCCCTTAAGAGGTTATCAACAACATGTTTCCAAATTAAACTATAGAAAAGGTTTTATGACCTAGATCTATTCCAAAAATAACAACGAGTAACAGGCATAAAATTAGATATCTATTCAGAAGAAATTACAAAATATATGATTGCATTTAGTTACTAGGAAAGAGTAAAGAACACAAGTATTTTCCATTATCTTGAAAGAAAATATTACATACATCAGTGTTTCAAAATGCTGCCATGGGGACAAGCATGGTGAGTTTCCTCCTTCTTAGATATAGAAGACATATTATAATGCTCAAAGATTTATAATGCCTATACATATAAAACCACCTTAACAAGAGAGACAAAATACACACATAGTAATGGATCCTAAAGTTTGGAAGAGCCTAGACCTAGGAAAACCAAAGAACCATCAAAAACCTTAGAAAAGAGGACAAACCCTCCTTTCTTTTTAATAAATTTCTCACCTCCTTAAAATTTGATAATATGTGTTTTAATTTACAATATCTCAAAATTTCAATCCTCCCTCAATGTAATTCAAATATGCTTTCAGATGGAATATGCTCCTTACCATGCCTAGAATCTTCACACATTCGAAACGAAAATGATTCTTGTAACTCCATATACATTTAATAATGAATATTTACAACAAACCCTAGTTGTGATTGGTTATAAATATTTTTATTTAGTACTTAAAATATTTTCTATCATGTAATAACCAATAGACATATTTTGTTTTCAACCCACTCAGTGGAAAGTTACAATAGATATTTTTTGCACTGGAGGCATCAACCTTGCATGGATCACAAGACATTTACCTATTTATTCAAATGATGGGTGACTTTACATTGAATTAAAATATAATATTAATTATTTTAAATTAAATATACATAATCCAAATATAATTTTGACTAGTAGTGCAACCTCCGTCGTTTCAAAAATTGTTTTCTAAGTATTAAAAAATAGTCAGTAATTATTCATGAAATGTTGAGAGGAGTTCATAGTAGGGGATAGAATACAACTGCTAAAAAATTTAGCATTAAACCCATTCCTTTATTGTGACTATCTCTTTTAGCATTTACTTGAAAAGAAAAAATAAATGTGAGATCAATACAATGACAATAAAATGGATTGTGTGAACCCATTCCTTTATTATGATAATCACTTTCAGTAGTTGCATGGAAAGAGAAAAAAATATGAGAGCAATCCATTGACAATGAAATGGATTGCGTGACCAACATTTGTTGTTGTGGATAGATTTAAATTTTTAAAATTCATTAGACCTCACTAGGCAGGATATATCTGAAGCGATGAATGGGATAAGAATATGATGTATTAATTATGGTTCTAGTGAAAGAACATGAATAAAATTAAATTAAAAGTAATTGGTATTGGCTCCTTCAATCTTAGTAGCAAAAAAAAAAAAAAAATTTACCCTTTATATAAGTAAGGTGTAAAAGTGCTTTATTTATATATGTAATGTGTGGGGTTCAGTATGGAAAAAGGATGTTTGTGTGTGGTGTATAAAGACAGATTCATCAAAATTAAATATAAATAATAAAAATCAAATAAGTATAGATGTAATTTTATTTTTTAGAATCTTGAAAACTCTAAAATTATCAATAAATTGAATAATAAAAAAATATTGTCATCTTCCTTCTAAAAAAACAATGTAATGTATTATTTATACAATAATGTGCTATTCAAAAGTTAATTATCCAACATTTTAAAATAAAAATACAAACAAACAACTTTAATATTCTTTTATCAATTAATATTTTTCATGCATATGTAATGCAATAAAATACTAATTTTATAATTTAAATAATTTTTATATTAAAAATTAAAATATTATAATTTTCAATATACAATAAAATTTTATATTTTATTTTGAAACATTAAAGATTTTATAAATCATATTCTATATTTTAAAATAAAAAATAATTTATTTTAAAAATAAACTTCAACATAATATATAGAAATTGAAAACTAACTTCTCTAGTAAGTAAAAGTTTCATGTATTAAAAAATATAAAATATAAAATAGTCTGATGTAGATTATAATACAAGTTATATGTCCTTGAATGAAATATTTGATCAATGTTGGATTGGGATTCACAAAATCATAAGGAGGTTACAAGCATTAAATTTTGAAGAAATCTTTCGTATGGATATACAAATCTTATATTGAAATTCAAAAGTTAATTTTAAAATCCAAACAAGATTTCGGATAGTCACAAACTATAGTCTGAGTGGTTGTTGTTATTATTATTATTATTATTATTATTATTATTATTATTATTATTATTATTATTATTATTATTATTATTATTATTATTATTATTATTATTATTATTATTATTTCTTTGAATTTACACCAGTCAAATTTATGATTGGTAAATGGTCCATACCTAAGTTTCCATGTAAATATGGTTAAAAAAATCTTTCACAAAATATGCTAAACTATAATGACTTAGTGCCAGTAAGAATTCTATATAGAAACTTTATGTATAAGAATGAGATATACATACACAAGGATACAATCATGTTAACAAATGCAAATAAAATATGTCATTAGTGACTATGTAAGTGATACATCTACCTAAAGATCAATGAGGATCCATTATCATTTAATGGTATTTATTTAATTTTAAGTGTTCTAAATGGTTCATATATTTGCCAATTTTATAAGGTGTATTAATAATATACCTTAAATTTTCACAACTTTAAATTTAGTAAAATATTCTTTTCATTTTTTATTTTAAAAGACATTTCAAATAAATGTGATATAATATATAATAAACACAAAGAATTGTAAACACATAAATCTGATCACATGTATTTAATAATGCTAATTATTCACACATATTAAGTTATATGGATTGCACACAAATATATGACTCTTATTCACCATTATTGTAATCAATTTATCTATGTGCAGGCTCAAACCTTTTTTTGTTGTCATTATTATAAACAAATTCTAATATTAAATGATCAATCTAACTAAAAATAACTTCAAATTATCCTCACTAGAAGAGAAATGTCCCTGATCCTTTTGGACAAGTCTGCGCTAGGTAGATAAGATTGTAGTGCATTCATATCCACTTACAACATCCATGTCCAAGGACATATAATGAAAGATATTTAAAAATAAAAACATTATTTTGTGTATTTCAATAATTTTTCTTGGTTAGCTAGTGTAAATTATTAAAATGTTTTCCTATAAATGCACATATACTTCCTTTCATTGAAGCCAAATGAGTTTCTATTATCTTAAGCATTCACACTATTAATATTTTAGAAAATATTCCATATTCTCTTCAAATTAACTATCATTCATAAGGATTAGCAATAATCCAAGTCAATATCCCTCTAAATTAAGCTGATAGGTATTAGTTTCAAGAATCAAAGGTACTTTCTATTTGTATACAACATAGTCAAATGAACACAATTACGTAATCATTATTGGTAGGATAACTATGTGGGATTCATTTTCCTTGTTGGAGTATTAGATATGTAAGTACTGGACAATCATCAAGTGGGTTATTGAGGTCAAATGAATCCACTACATTACTTTATTTTTTATAGTTTTTAATTTAAGAGGAATAACACAAAAATAAATCCATACTACAAATAAAACTTATATATCTCTAATTGCTTAACACACAAAGGAAAAACAAACATAATGATTAATTTTAATGCACAATCAACTAGGAAAAGTCCATATTAATTAAACTCAATCATATTGAACTACATGACACATAAAATTGTATATTCTATCTACATTTCTTCATGTCTATCACCTTTCATAATAAAATGTTACAAGTCCACAACAAACAAACTCAAATGTACTTCACTTTATTCCACTTATAACAAACTTATCTAGATTTTTTCTAGATATCTTAAAATATCTTGAGCTTCCATAGTAATCTTTATTTTTAATTTCCACTTCTAAAAAGTCACAATAGTCAATGAAAACTTTCATACAAGATATTTATGTCACTTCTTTTATTTTTTTAAAAATAAAAAATCTCCATATTTAACAAAGTATGAAAATTAGAATACTTGAATATTCTATATCTTTAGAATTTTAATATTTCCAATTTTACAAGTATTACAAAAATTTAAAATTTATATTATTTTATCAAAATAAGGGTGAAACATATTTGAGAACTCGGTCTATTATTTTTTATATTTTTTTATTCTAATTTGTCTTTTCAATTTCATTGTTATTTTTTCTTTATTTTCCTAGAAACTATGTTTTGGTAGTATAAAACTCATAGGAACTATCATTCTAGGAAAATTAGTCTTCATTTTTACCTAAGTTATTGTGGGAGGGGTAATAACCTAATACTCAAGCCATTAGACAACACTATTCATAAATTTTAGCTTCCATATACCTCACTATATTTTATAAACACTTAATATTTTATTTTTAGCCATAAGAATCATTCAACCATTTATTCTTATAGTACACTAATAAATAGTTAAACTAAAGACATTATTGTCAACATACCCTAGAGATGGGATAATTTGGCTATAATAATGGTGAAATCCTCTGTAGTTAGTGCTTTCACAGGCATGTTCACTATTTACAATTGGAATCAGTATATTCAAGAGCCTACAAAGCCAACACACCCTTTAATATCTTTACCATATTTTATTATTACAAAAGTTCAAAAGTTTTAAATATTAACAATAATGAGTACACTTACATTATTTAAATTTCAATATTACATGTTGCCTTAATTTTTAATCTATTATTAATTTCCTATAAGAATTAATCAAATCCAAAAATCATACCAAGACCAAAACACATAACAAAAATTCATAATACTTCCTAAATTCAAATTGTTTCAACATCTAATTTGATATATTACATGTCATAACCATAAATCAAAGGGCATTCATGAATTTATTAATCCCTTTTTTTCATAGGTCCCAAGGTTATATTAATCACTATCATATTACTATTATTCAACCAAGGTGAATATTAGATTCTAATATTCATACCATCAACAATAGACAAGGATGGATACTTAATCCACCATGTTAGAAAAAATATGTTCAATATGTTACTCTAAAACCCCCACCACCTCACAGGAGGCAAGTAAATAAATATAAGGGTTGTGATATTATCGATTAAATCAGGAGCACCCTTGCTAAAGTTTCTATTTTAGAAATATTTAAAATGATCAATAGTTTATAAATGTATGTTATATAATGCTTTGTATCATAAAAATATCCCTGAGGATACAAAACCATTATTATTTTATTTTATCATTAATATGATCAAGGATATGAAAAAGGTCATTACATTCAATAAAGTAAGATTTTACACTATTCGTTCAAGTTTAAATACATGGAAAGGGAATAAACTGTCTTTTGGTGGAAAATCATTAAGGGGTGAAATTTTGAAGCTCAACTATCTTATAAAAATCAGGTATCGATATACATAGAATTTATTAACATAATGTTGTCACTAATGTCAATATGATGTCATTTATGTTCATATGCATTTGGTAAAAATGTATGGTCAGTAATCGAGATGAATGAGGTTGATGTTTAGATAAGCATGGTGTCTAGATGAGCAAAGCTAGTTGGAAGTATATATTGTGATAAGATTATGATCATTGAAGGTATGTAGTGATTTCAATTTGAGAGAAAGGTATAGGTACAAGTGTTTCTTATCTAATTGATTGATGTTGTGTTGAGATCGTAACATGGATGGAACAGGTCAATATTTTAAGTTGTCTTGCAAATCCTTTTTCTAGACATTATGAGAAGGTTTGTGAAAATAAAATGGTGAAATGAATAAGATTTTGAATGTGAATCCTTTTTGGAATTATATGAAATTAAGAGTTAGGTATAGATTATTTTATAAGTGTTATAGGGTAGGTCTTTCAGGACAAATGCTTAAGTATCCTAAACACAATCATATCATGAAAATACCTTATGTGAGATGAGTGGTTTCAAGCATGTGACTAGATGTATTGTAGTTGGTGATCATGGTAAGATTTCATATCTAATGATACTAAGATGTTGATCATAATTATGAGGTGCTGATAATATGAAAAGAGGCATGGAGTTCAAATGCCTATGTAGCCTAAAGAATAATCATAGCATGAAGATATTGAGTGAGAAGGTTTGAGCATGGTGGCCTAGTGAAATAAATGCACATAGGAATATTAATATATATGAGCTTAAATGAACATGTATATTATGTGATGGATTACTTAGGAGAATGTCAAGTTAAGCCTATAAGGGTAAGGCCTTAAGACCAAATCTGTAACTAGACTAGTTCTAGACCCTACCTATCCTAGAGAAGTGTCATGAGGTGTTGTCATGAAAATTAAGTATGTTTAATTTTTTTTTTGAGAATGTGAGATATTGTATGAGCATGTAATTAAGGTTTAAAACACATGCAAATAGATTTGAAGATAATTTAAAGACCTAATGACGTGTGAAGATTTAGGTGTAGTAAAGCAAGATGGTGAGAACATGCCCTAATAAAGTGTTAGGATTAGTTTCCAAGGAATGTGTTAGTATATTATAATTTAGAAAGGTGATTAAATTATTATTAAGAATATGAATGAAATCTCAAGTTGTGGTTTGTAGGAAAAGGAGAGGAAAAGGGTTTTAAGGTCTGGAATGCATAGAATGTAAAATAGTCTACCCGAGAATGTTTTTCAAGTGTTTTTGGAATATGAAAAGTCTGCATGAGGACCTATGTATTTAATATTATTGGGGATGGTTACTATATAAAAGTTTCAATCATTGGTTTCTACAATGAGAAGCTAATATTTATGAATGATCGTTAAGACTAGAAGATGGTTTAAACCCTCAAAGAACCTTAACTCAGACTCGATGTGAAATATATTTTTCTAAAGTGATTAGAATGGTTTGGTATGTCTATATAAGTCATTTTAGGTTTTACTAAAATCTTTTAGGCACCTTCATGCATGATTTGTTTCTTAGGTGAGTGATTAGACCCTATAGGAAAGTGTTTTTTTCTAAAAAATTTACTAGAGTAGATAGAGTTAACCAAGTCAAAGTATAAAAATCATTAGATGGATAAGATTGATAATTTTATTGATTTCCATGGTGGTTTATGACAAGGTTATATCCCTCAGGTGTGATAAAATATTCATGCAACTTGACCTATTACTAAAGGCCTAATGATGCAAACGATTAGAAAAATAGACAAAAGTGAGAATTTATTTAGGGATGTGTTGTATCAAAATCTTGTACCCTAGAAGAGGGATATTTAGGCCTCCTCCATCATACCTCCTCCAAATTTGGGTAATGTTGGGACATTTCTAGTCCTATTTCTATGCCTATAAGTGGAAATGAACCTCTAGGTTGAAAGGGCTAGCTTCTTGTATTAGATTTTTATGCAATAAAAATGTTAAACTAGTTTGTATAGTGAAAAGAGTAAAAAAAATTCATAAATGAATAGCCTAGTAAAGAATGGTGATACACCAAGAATTAGTATCCACATGTATGCACTATACTTATGCATAATACAATAGAATATAGTGTATACGTCAATCTCTAGAAGATTCCACCATAAGTATTTCAATGTAGAGATAAAACGAATGAGATGACATAAGGTAAGTAACTAGAAAGATAATCTGTATAGTCCATAAAAGGGTTACACATGTGAAAAATCTCATACAACTAAAATGCACTCTACATGACCTATTGGATCAACTCTTTGATCAAAAGTATGAAAGACTAAAAATAGAAGGATAAAACATCACTTGCTATCACTCTATGTCTCTTGCATGCCCAAGAAAACGCCTAGAACTTAGAATGAAAATAAACTTATGTTTCTTTTATCAAAGGTAAGAAAATGGTAGAACATTCTAGTAGGGCTTTGCCATATTATGTTTGGATGATAAAATAAGATCCCAAGGGTCCTATTTATAATAAATAGGGAGAGAAGAGATAGCTCTTCAGCACTAGAATAAAAGCCTCCAAAATGGTTTACCATCACCATCCTAATGAAACTGATTCCAACTATTCTCTCATTCAATTGGAGTTTATCCTTCTCTTTGATTTGCCCTCTTTAAATGACTATGATTACTAAAAAATCAATGGTGAGATGACCCTCCATAATAAAAGGCTCATATCACTATTGTGATCCTTATATTCTTCTTAAAATCTTCTATGTTTTGTAATGCAAACCCATTCAGGAATTATGAATGGCTTTACTTATAAAACTTATAAGGCAAGCATGTTGGGAATCCTGATTTTCACTATCCTTGATTGTTGGGGTTTATTGCATCTACTTATAAAATTCATAAGCTAACCTCTTTTGAAAACCCAATTTTACTTTGCTTAAGAGCCTTTCAGGTTTTCTTAATGGCTTTACTCCTTGCTTTATCCTTTGGGTTCTTTGATTTCTTCTACTAATAAAAGTCATAAGCTAAGCATATTTGGAAACCTAATTTGTACTATAGAGTAATTTAAGTTTTCCTAGTGATTTCACTTCTTGCTTGAAGACTTTGGGCATGAAATTTGATGTTTTACAACACATCACCAAGTTGCACCCCAACAGCTAGTTAGCCACCCTGAATTTGATGTCCTACAACACATCATGTCTTTGAATCCTAATGGCTAGTTGGCCACCCTAAAATTTACATCCTATGGCACATCATGTCTTTGAATCCCAATGGCTGGTTGGTTTCATCAAATTTGATGTCCTATAGTAGGTTATGGGAATCCATTTGGGTCAGGTAATTTTCCTAAAGTAATTCCTTTAAACAATTGGTTTGAAGGAATTCCTTCAAGAATTTTAGTTTCTAGTCAACAATTATCTCCTTCAGGAACTTTTCCTAAAGGACACTTGGGAAAGTGTCCTTAAAAAAAATTCTAAAGAACAATTGGGAAAAGGCACAAGGTCCCTTCCAAAAAATTCCAATGGGATTTTCCAAAGACAAATGGTCATTTGGAAAAAACATGAATGGTAACCTTGGAGAAAATGGGTAAAAGTGCCATTTAGAAAAGTTTAGAAGGGATAATTGGGCAAAAAGTTCCCTTTAGAATTTTTTCTGAAGGGTCACTTTGGAGGAAAGGACAAGGCAAGTGCCCTTCAAAAAGGTTTTGAAGGTACGCTTAGACAAAAAAGTGGCCTTCAAAACGTTTTCAAAGGGTCACTTGGACAAAAAGTGCCCATTGAAAAAGTCCAAAGAGTCACATGGGTAAAAAGGTGCCCTTCAAAACTTTTTCAAAGGGTCCCTTGGATAAAAAGTGCCCTTCAAAAAAGTCCAAAGGGACACATGGGGGGAAGGCAAGGTAAGAAGGGCCCTTTGAAAAAGTTTTGAAGGGCACTTAAAATGGAAGTGGCCCTCTAGAACCTTTTTCTAAGGGCACTTCGGGGGAAAACAAATCAACAAATTCTAAGGAAAATAAGGTAAAGGGAAAAAACAAAGAAGGGAGAAGAGCCCAAACAATAGACGCTAAAGGGAAAAGATAAGCAACAAAGTAAGTGACTTAACATAGAAAATGAGCAAGGGAGAAATGAAAAGAGTCAAATGGAAAACACAAATTGGTCATGTAAAAAATGGTTAACATTCTAGTGATTACTAGGAGAGACATGGCCGCTATGTCATAAGATCAGTCACCTAAATCCTTCCATTGGGCATAGAGTCACGCAAGGCAAACAAGATCTAAAAAAACAAGCCATGGCCAAACACACAAGTTGAAAAGACACACACACAACCAACAAAAGGAAATAAAACATTAGAAAGAGAAACGCTATACCAAAAAGTACTTAGGGAAAACAAACACAAAAAAGGAAACACACCAAAATAAGGTATATACAAGACATGGCCAACAACGGTCAAAAACAAGGCTTCAAATGGATTCCATTCACTGGAATTGGTAGCTCTTCTCCATCCATTTTTGATAGTTGAAAGGAGTTTCTTTGCTTTCACTTGTTGATGATGTAAGGACCACTCCACAAAATATCAAACTTTGTATGTTTTCTTGGTGTTACTCTATCTTTATCCCATTTCAAGACCATGTCACCTTCTTGAACACTCTTTCCCTTGCCCTTTTGTCAAAGGATTTCTTCATGAGAACTTGATGGTGTTCCAAAGCTTTGTGTACATCATATATTTCCTAATGTAATTGCATTAATTCTATCAATCTAACCTTTGTGGGAGTGTTTTCAAGTAATTCCATATGTTGTGCAAGTTCTAAAGTAGGGAGCTCTTGTGATATGGACAACCTAGCTTCTCTCCCATAGACAAGTACAAAGGGAGAATTACCAATTGAATTTTTGGGATTCATTTTGTCTACCCATAAGTTTGTCTTCAACTTGCTATACCATACTCTTTGATTGGTTTCCAATGTCCTCTTGATGATCTTGATGAGGTTCTTATTGGTAGACTCAGCCAAACTATTACCTTGAGGGTAGTAGTTGGATGAGGTACTAAAATGCACTCCACTCTTTTCTTCCCAATCAAAAGTTTTAATACTTATGAAAGCAAGTGGATTAACTTAGATGATGACATGAAGAGCTCCAAACCTTGTTATAATGCTGTTATAGAACTCCAAGATGGCATTTTCATTTGCTTCCTTCAAAGTAATAATCTCTACCCATCTTGTGTAGTATTCTATAATAGTCCATATCCATTTACATCCAAAACATGATGGAGGGTTGATCATGCCAATGAAGTCAAGGCCCCATTGCATGAATGGCTTGTTCACTTGGATAGGATTCAATAGAAGAGTAGGAAACTTTTGTTTTCCAACAAAGAAATAACACTGAGGACAAAACTTAGCCTAATGATAATAGTCCTTAAAAATACTAGGCCAATCATAGCCAACTCTCATTATTTTTATAGCTATTGTCATAGGAGAGAAGTGACCGCCATTTATACCATTATGGGACTTTTCTAGTAGAATATCAAATTGGACATTGTTAATTAATCTTAGCAACACATTGCTCACATGCTTCTTAAAGAGAATGCCATCCACAAGACAATAAGGAATAGCTTGTAGCCGAAAATACCTTCTTTGAGATTTATTCAAGCCATTGGGACACCCAACATTTTGAAGAAAATAATTTATGTCTTGTGTTGGGGATCAATCAACAAAATTAATTACTATATGAAAGCAACTATATGCGGAAATAAGGTAGATAGATAAGTAACTAGAATCAGAAATAACAAATAACAAGAGATACAAGAAACCACCCTGAAAACTTGTATTCAACTCTTTACAGAAGGAATTACAATTGAAGAAACTTATTTTCTTCCACACCTCTCTCATATGTACAAATCTCTTCTTAGATCTCTTTCCCTCAAGAGTCCTCTCTCTCAATTACAATCAACTCCAACAATCTGGATTGATTCACATATACAATCTTGTACTATTTTACTTCTATAGTAGTGTCTCTCACACTTTTCTATAGCTATCTATGAAGATCTATCTCTAATATATATCTTTAGAGATTCATGAGCATGCACTTACAACCATTAGATGCACCTCCTAATCAAGGGCTCTAATCAATTCTACTCAAATTAGAAACGTGGACTTATAACCAACAATTGATCTTTACATGCAAACATTCTATTCTCGCACGAAATTAGATCCTAAACACACACAGGTGACCGATGTGGGTTCCTGTATGCCTACCTGTGATCGATGTCAGCTGACCTATTACCAATGCCAATAGCTTCTAGTCTGCGCCTTATCGTCGACAGCGACTATGGACTTCTAGCAAGTTCTGTATTTTCTCATGGGTGAAGCTTTTAGCTCCATACCTTAACAATCTCCCACTTGGAGATAAATAGCAGTACCAGTACCTGTACAACAACATTTTTTAGCTCCTCCATCTTCAACTCAATCATGAAGACCAACAAAATTTGAATGAAGATTCAACTTCTCTTTTGTAACCGGCTTGGTTAACATATCAACAGGATTCTTATCTGTATGAATCTTCTCCAGCTTCAACTCACCATCCTCCAATACCTGTCTAATGAAGTGGTACCTACGCTGTATATGCTTTGTTCTTAAATGAAAGGCTGAATTCTTAGCCAAATGAAGTGCACTCTGACTATCATTGTATAGTCTGCAACTCTCTTGCTCCTTTCCTAGCTCTTCCATGAACCGTGTCATCCATATCGTCTCTTTTCTAGCCTATGTGACTACAATATATTCTGCTTCTGTAGTTGACAAGGCAACAACTTTCTGCAACTTTGATATCCAACTAACTATTGTTTCACTTACAGTGAAAACATATCCTGTGGTGCTTCTTCTGCCATCCAAATCACCTATCATATCTGAATCTACATAACCATGTAGAGAAGTATTTAAATCTCCATAGCACAAATGCCTACTGCTGGTTCCTCTTAGATATCTAAGGATCCACTAAACTACTTTCCAGTATAACTTTTCTGGATTTGCCATATACTTAAAACTCCCACTGCTTGGGCAATATCCGATGTAGTACAAATCATTGCATACATTAAACTTCCTACTGTGGAAGCATATGGAACTTTTCTCATGTACTCTACCTCATCATGTGAATTAGGACACTGTTCTTTACTCAACTTGAAATGTCCAGCCATAGGTGTGCTTACCGGTTTTGCATCTTGCATATTGAACTCTTTCAACACCTTGTTCACATAATCCTCTTGAGACAAAATCAACCTGTGATTTTTCTTGTCTCTCTTAATATTCATGCCAAGGATTTTTTTTGCTGCTCCCAAATCCTTCATGGAAAATGTGTGAGCTAATTTCACCTTAAGCTCAGAGATATCCTACATGTGTGATCCTGTAACCAGCATATCATCTACATACAGTAATAGAATAATATATCTACCATTATCCAATCTCTTGAAATACACACAATGGTTAGATTGACACCTATTGTAGCTATGCTTAGTCATAAAACTGTCAAATCTTAGATACTATTGTCTTGGAGCTTGCTTGAGGTCATACAAGCTTTTCTTCAATCTGCACACTAGCTTCTCCTTACCTTTGACTTCAAATCCTTCCGGCTGATCCATATATATTTCTTCATCCAAATCTCCATGAAAAAATATTGTCTTAACATCAAGCTGCTCAAGATGCAAATCTTCAATAGCAACTAAAGACAGTACAGTCCGTATAGAAGTCATTTTAACAACAGGAGAGAAAATCTCACCAAAATCAATACTTGGTTTTTGTGCAAATCCTTTCACTACAAGCCTAGCCTTATATCTCATCTGTCCATTCTCATCTTCCTTCAACCTGTAGATCCATCTGTTCTTCAGTGTCTTCTTTCTTGCTAGCAACTCAACCAAATCCCATGTTTGGTTCTCTTTCAAGGAATCAATTTCCTCATTCATGCCTAGCTCCCACTGACTCTTGGATTCCACCTGTATTGCTTCATCAAAACTCTCTAGCTTTCCACCATCAGTTAGCAATAAATAGAATAATGAAGGGGAATATTGAATTAGAGGTTTACTTACCCTGTCTGACCTCCTATTGGGTGTTTGAGACTCAGTCACAACACGTTGTCCACCCAAATTATCTGACAGTGACCGACCTCAGTCACTTCCAGGCCTTTTACTGGCTGACATCAGTTCTGCTTGATCGACGTCAGTTCCTACCTGGCTGATGTCGATCCCTGTCTGATCGACATCGGTTCCTACCTGACCGACGCCGATCTCTATGTTTTCCTTTCTATGATTTTTCTTTCCCGTGAGCTCCTTTTAGACCTTTACCTTGTCCAATTCTCCATTGCTCTGCTCAGATTGATTTAGCTTTTTGAGCTGATCACTATACATCACTTTTTCATTGAAAACAACATCACGGATCCTAATTATCTTTTTAGTTCCTAGATTCCAAAACCTGAATCCAAACTCATCAGAGCCATAGCAAATAAATGTGTACCTCATAGACTTAGGATCCAGCTTCTTTATATTTTCCTTATCAACGTGCACAAAGGCTTCACAACCAAAAACTTTGAGAAATGATAGATCTACCTTTTTACCTATCCATGCCTCTTCTAGAATTCCACCATCCAGCGCTGTAGAGGGTCCTCTGTTAATCAGATACACTACAGTATCCACAGCTTCTGCCCAAAACTCTAATGGCAATCCAACATGCAACCTCATACACTTTGCATGCTCCATGATTGTTCTATTCATCCTTTCAGCAACTCCATTTTGCTGAGGTGTCCTTGGAATAGTCCTTTGCCTGTGGATCCCATGCATATAACAATACCAGTTAAACTTGTGGCTGCAAAACTCACCATCATTGTTAGATCTAAGGCACTTCAATCTCTTTCCTATTTTATTCTCAACCATAGCTTTCCAAATCTTAAATGTGTCAAAAACATTAGATTTATTCTTAATACAATAGACCCATACCTTTCTTGTAGCATCATCTATGAAGGAAACATAGTACTATGATCCTCCAATAGAAGCAACTTGAGCTGGTCCCCACATGTCTGTGTGAACAAGCTACAATTTGTGCTTCTTCTTTGTTGACCCAATCTTGAAAAAACTAACTCTCTTCTATTTTCCAAAAATACAGTCTTCACAAAAATTTAGATCTATGCTTTTCAAATCTGGAAACATACCTTTTGACTTAAGAATTGTCATTCCCTTCTCACTCATGTGGCCAAGCCTTTAATGCCACAATTTTGCATCTACATCTGAAGTAGATAATACAAAAAGAGAATTATCAGTAATATAATTACATAAATAGAGAGTACCTACTCCCTTACCTCTGGCCAATACAAGTGCACCCTTGGAAACCTTCCAAGATTCAGCTGTAAGAGTTACTATACAACCCTCATCCCCTAACTTTCCTGCAAAAATCAAATTCCTCTTTAGGATGGGAACATGCATCACATCTCTCAACACCTATGTGTTGCCATTTTGCATCTTTAGATGCACTTTTCCTTTGCCAACAATTTTACAAGGCTCATCATCCCCTAAGTAAACTATTCCAAAATCTCCATGGACATAGTCACTGAAATATTCTCTAGTGAGGGTTGCATGAAAAGATGCACCAGAATCTAAAACCCAAGATTCTATATTATTATGCAAAGAGAATATAAGAGCATCTTGTGCAATAATACCTGCAACTTTTGCTTCTTCTTTATCTTCATGCTGTCTGTCCTCTTTAGGCTTTGCCAAGCAATCTTTGCTTATGTGCCCTATCTTTCCATAATTCCAGCATTGTGGCTTCCTGCCATTTTTGGATTTGGATCTTCCTCTCATCTTTGACTTAGATCTTGATCTCCCTTTCTTGCCCTTCTCTTTCTGCCTTCCCCTGCTCTCAAAACTTAAAGCATTCCATGATGTCTCCTCTGTGCTTTTCCTACAAATTTCTTCATTCAAGATTACACTAACAACATCATCTACTTTTAAAATATTTGATGCAGATGTAGTATTACTAGCTGCCATTACCAAGCTATGCCAGCTTTCTGGTAAAGAGCATAATATTAATAGAGCTTTAATTTCATCATCAAACACTATTTTGACTGAATTTAATTGATTTACAATTCCATGGAAATCATTTAGATGATTAGATACAGATCCACCTTCATGCATTTGCAAATTAAATAACTACTTCATAAGATATACCTTATTTGAAGCTGAGGGTTTTTCATATAAATTTGCTAAAGTAGTCATTAACTCTACCATAGACTTTGCCTGTGATAAATTAGATATCATAGTAGATGCTAGACTCAATCTTATTGATCCAAGAGCCTTTCTATCAAGAACTTCCAATTCTTCATCATCCATGTCTTTGGGCTGCTTTGCAGTCCCTCCTAACGATAGGTATAAATATTTTTGATACAGATAATCTTCTATCTATATTCTCCATAATTGATAGTTCTTGCCATTAAACTTCTCATTCTTAGTTTACTTTCTTCTGCCATTGTTTCTCCCACTCAAACAGAAATCTCTGTGAGTAACCTGTAATCAATACAAACTAACCAGATCTAAACCACCTGTTAGTGAACCAAAGCTCTGATACCACTTGTTGGTATCAAGCTTTAGAACCTGTAACCTTGCTCTGATACCACTTGTTGGGGATCAATCAACAAAATTTATTACTATATGAAAGCAACTATATGAAGAAATAAACCAGATAGATAAGTAACTAGAATCAGAAATAACAAAAAACAAGAGATACAAGAAACCACCCTGAAAACTTGTATTCAACTCTTTACAGAAGGAATTACAATTGAAGAAACTTTTTTTCTTCCACACCTCTCTCAGATGTACAGATCTCTTCTTAGATCTCTTTCCCTCAAGAGTCCTCTCTCTCAATTACAATCAACTCCAACAATCTAGATTGAGTCACATATATAATCTTGTACTGTTTTACTTCTACAGTAGTGTCTCTCACACTTTTCTACAGCTAGCTATGAATATCTATCTCTAATATATATCTTTAGAGATTCATGAGCATGCACTTACAGGCATTAGATGCACCTCCTAATCAAGGGCTCTAATCAGTTCCACTCAAATTAGAAATGCAGACTTACAACCAACAGTTGATCTTTACATGCAAACATTCTTTTCTTGCACGAAATTAGATCTTGAACACACACAGGTGACCGACGTCAGTTCCTATATGCCTACCTGTGACCAACATTGGCCGACCTACTATCGACGCCCGTAGCTTCTGGTCTGTGCCTGACCATCGATGGTGACTGTGGACTTCCAGCAAGTTCTGTATTTGCTCGTGGGTGAAGCTTTTAGCTCCATACCTTAACATCTTGTGTCCAAATTTTATTTTACACTTGATCAGTTGGCTGGTCTTGAATTTGATTTACCAAGGCTTACTCTTTTGGCACTTGAAATTTGGATGCTAAGTTCTCACATAAACCTCTTCCCCTTACCAAACTAGTTATGTTGATGTCAATGTCATATTCCATCACCTTCATGATCCATCTAGCTCTCTTCTCATTAATATCCCTACTTAGGAGAAACTTCTTAGTGCTGGGATGGGAGACCATGATGTGGATATTATTGTTGGAAACCATATGCCAAAAAAATTTCAATCCTCTAATGATGGTTAAACCTTGCTTCTAAACAAAATAATATCTCACTTCATAGTCTTCTAAGCCTTGGTTGAAGAAAGTAATTAGCTACTCAACATCTTCATCATTGTTTTACATAAGCATAGCTGAGATTATGTCAAGTTTATCATAAGTATATAGAATTAAATATATGAAAAATTTAGATTTAAGGGAGTGGGAAATGCTACAATTACTTGCTTGATTACCTCCAAGTTGGCTTTACCTTCCTTTGTCCAAGTAAAAGCTTGGTTCTATTTTACCATGGATGTGATAGGGTTTACCACAGTTGTAAAGTTTAAGATAAGCCTCCTTAAAAAAATTATTTTTTTCCAAGAAACTTTGCATCCCTTTCTTTTGTTGAGGCAAAGACAAGCCTATAATAGTTTCATTCCTTTCAGGGTCAATAGATAAGCCTTATTTTAAAATAACATGACCCAAAAACATACCTTCATGGATAATAAAGATGCACTTCTTTGGATTGAGGGATATGCCATACTTTCTACATTTCTCATACACTTGTCTTAGATGTCCCATATGATCATCAACATCCTTTGAAAAAAATGGTTATATCATAAAGGTAAAAAAGCAAAAACTTATTGATCGAACCTTTGAAATCCATGTCCATTACCCTTTGAAACGTAGCTCCAATATTGGATAAACCAAATGACATCTTATTATAGGGAAATTTCCCCCACTTGGTGGTGAAGGGTATCTTGAATCAATCCCCTTCATTTACCAATATTTGATTATAACCTGAATAACCAAAAAGAAGTGAGAAATGTTGAGAACTTGAAATAACTTGCATAATTTGTTCCATGGAAGGGAGTGGATAATGATACTTGAGAGACACTTTGTTTAGTTCATAAAAATCCAAAAAAAGTTTGATTTACCCTTTTTTATTTTGAATCAACACATGGTTGGCTATCTAGGTTAAGTTCTTGATAGGAAAGATAATCCTAGACTCAATTAATTTGGTCAGCTCTTTCTTCATTAGTTCTTTCAGCTTGGGGTTGATAGGCATTTGATTTTGTCTCATCGGTTTAGCTCCATGATCCAACTCAATGGTGTGATGAATTATAATTGGGTTAAATTAATTTAAGTCCTTGTATTACCAGGTAAAGATTTCATGAAAGTCTTTGCATAATTCAATAAATGCTTGCCTTTCTAGCTGAGAACAAACCTTGTCAATCTTCAAAAGTTTGTCCATGAAAATACAAACTCTCTCATAGTTTTCTTCTTTTATTGACATGCTCATTATTTTGTTTTTATTTTTATCATCCTCACTGAAGACATGATCTAAGGTAATCATTCCCTTGGGTATTTTATTTGTCTTTAGCTGTATAATTTGCTCTTCATAATGATCATGAAACTTCTTTTGATTTCTTGAAGAGAAGCCTACCTCTTTTTACAAGAACTGTGTAATGTGTTCATCACTTTCAAACACTTACCATGACACTTCATTATCTAGAATGGAAGGTGTCACAATGATCTTGATATGGGATTGATCCTTCTCTTGTTCAACATCAACAATTGAGTCAAAACATGTTCCTATTGTAGCCAATCTATCAGCATGCTTGTTCAAGTCTCTTGTTATGGGCTGGATGTTGAAGGCATCAAAATCTTCAAGTAAATATCATATCCTATGCTTTTAGGACTTGAGAAAGGGGTTATTGGTTGTATCTTAACTTCTCATATGATGAATGACTATCTCAATATCTCCATAGACTTTCAAAATCTTGATTCCTCTCTTCTTTGTCCATTGGAGACCATGAACAAAGCCTTCATATTCTACCACATTACAAGTATAGCTGAAGTGAAAACTATAAGAAGAGTAGTAATGATTAATTGATGGGGAAATGAACATGACATTAGATCCTTTGCCTAATTTTCTCCTTCAACCATCAAATAACATTTCCCACATGCCGTGAAGCTCATGATCTTCATTGGTGAGTGAACAAATTAGGACATTCTCCTCATGCATGTTGTAAAATCCTAAATTAGTTTCCTTAATGAAAGTGTAAGGATCAAGGCCATGTGTTTGATTGATGTACTTGTCAAGATACAGGTTGGGAATACCTTCAAGAGGAGAATATGTTTCACTATTTAGGACTATTTCTTCCTCTTTGTTGATTAGACAATTTTAATTTGTCATTGTCTCCAAGTATGGCTCAATGTTGAACCTTGCTAAGGGTTGAGTCCTTATAGTTACCTTGGTTCCATACCTTGTCTTGAAATCTAGAAAGGACCAATCAATAGAAAGGTATCCTCCTATCTTGGCCATAAAGTCCCTAGACAAGCATATAGCAAAGTGTGTTGGAAGGTCCACCACCAAAATATCTTTCATGATAGGGAAGCTTGGACAGCCATGTAAAAACACTTTCAGACCTTTGACCAATACTAACTTATTGGTTAGAGTTCTATCCAGCTGCAACATGCCTTTAATATGTGGCTCATAGTTCAAACCCAGCTTATCAACCACTACTTTAGGCATAATAGTAGTGCTTACTCCACTATCCACAATACAATTGTGGACCAAATTATCTCTTAAAATGAGTGTGAGGTAGAAGGGTGGAGGCTTTTTAGCTTTACTAGAAGTCTCTAAAAGATTATTTGAATAATTTGTGAAAGCCACACTATGATGCTTTGAAGATTGATGAGCCACATGCATTCTTGTTAACTACTCTTGTAAAATCTCCTTTTGACCAAGTATATGTAGAACCTACCAAAGGGATATGCTTATCTTAGTTCTCTTTAATCAGTGCACAATATTTAGAAATAGAGAATTTACTTTATCTTGAATCTTTGATGATAATAAAAGAGCTATAGCCTAATGTGTTGTAATCTTGGTAGCTACATTTACATTTTGATTTTGTTGAGGACCATGGCTTGTAGAAGGTGAAACACTTCGATTGGCACTTTATAGCCTTGAAAATGCATCACTTGGAACTATTCATGGCTCTTGGCCTTCTCCCAATGCTTTCTTCTTGGTCCTTGTATTGGCTATAATTGACATGCCTTGAGTCAACATGAAATCATTGTTTACTTGAAAATTCATCATTCCCACACTTAGGCTACTGCCTTCTCCAAAACTATCCCTTTGGCTATGCCATGCTTCTTCTATTATCATGTAAGTAATAGCTTCCTTTTATAAAGTCAAAGCGTAGTTGGTTCCTCCATCATCATGTGTAAACTGACCTTGAGGCTAACCTCATTGGTTCACATGATCTTCTCCTTGCACTAGATTTGCATGAACTTGAATAATAGCCTTTACGAGAGGAGTAGAATTTGGATTATATGCATTGGGATTCCTACTTTAACCTTATTAATTTTATCTTCTCCCTTGATAATTGTATTGGGATGGAGCTCTATATCATTGTTGAGGATAGTATTATGCATTAGGAGGAGCACTTGCCTAATATTGAGCTTTCTTGAGATGAGCTCTTAATGATCTGATTTATTCATCCTTGTCCATAATGCTATCCACCTTCTTATAAAAGGCTCTTGGCTTCACATTGTCATTGGAAACATGTGACATGCTTGGAGCTTCAACCAAATTATGGGACAAAAAAGGCATGAAAACTCTTAGAGGGAGTCTTCCAGCCTGAATCAAGCTATTCTCAGGCTTAATTGCTAACTCATATGCACCTTGAAGAGTGAATCCTCCCATTAACTACAACGTAATAGCAACATCATTATCAATCCCTTTGAGGTATGTTGGAAACACAAACCTAGGAGGATGTCTCATGATTGGTGTTAACCTATACCATGTTCTTTTAAATCTCTCATTGAGATCTCCTATTGGTTCATTTGGACCTCTTATTATTACATTCAGCCGATGTATTAGGGAAGCATGATCTCTCTTATTTTCAAATCTTGTCACCAATAGGTCTCCAAATCCATTCCAACTTCTAATGTGACCCCCTCCAATGTTATATACTAGTCAAGTGCTTTGCCTTTTAAAGACATAGTAAGTAGCCTAATGGCTATGCTAGCCCTAGTAAAATTATGGAAAATACAAAAAATAGAGATGTCTCTAATATGTTTAGATGGGGTAATAGGACCCTCCCCATTGAAACTAGGAAGATTTTTGGTAGTATTTCGAGGTATGGGGTCATATGCAGTAAGATATATTGGGTTTTGGCTATTTAAATTAGGGAAGGGTTGATGTCTATCTACATCTCCCCTTTCCCCCATTTCTCTTATTTCCATTTGATCCTCTATTTCTTCTTCTTCTTCAACTTCTTCCTCTCCTTAAACTAATTCAACCTCTTCCACTTCTTCCCCAAAACCTCATTGCCAAGGATTTAATAGGGCTAGGAGTGGTTTAGGGTATTGTTCTTCAAGAATATCTTCAACTAAAGGGACTTGGTCGTAAAATATTAAGGACCTTGTCAGGACCATGTAGGATAATGTATAATACTTGGTTTAGAACCAAGGATTCACACCCATTTAGAGTCACCAAATGCTAGTTTATGGGTATTTCTACTACTTCTGGCCTATCAAGACCAACATTCACCTTGACATAGCAATAATTTGTGTCCCACCGAATGTGCCAAAACTATTTTCTCTAAATATTTCACCTTAGAAGAGGATTATTTAGGAATCCTCTAGATTTGGTCAACATTGGGACATTTTTAGGCATATGGGTCTGCCTATAAGTGGAAATAAACCTCTCGATTGAAAGGTCTAGCTCCCTGTATTAGATTTTTGTGTAATAAAATTGTTGAACTAGTTTGCATGAGTGGAAAGAGTCAAAAGTTTACATAAATGAAAAACTTGGTCTAAAATGGTGATACACCAAGAATTGGTATCCACATGTATACCATAAACTTATGCACAATATAGTGGAATATAGTTTATAGCTCAATATCTATAAGATTCCAACATAAGTATTTCAATGTAAAGACAAAATGAATGAGATCACACAAGGTACATAAATGGAAAGACAACCTGTATAGTCCAAAAAAGGGTTACACATGTGAAAAATATGATATAGATAGAATGCACTGTACATGACCTATTGGATCAAATATTTTCTCAAAATCATTAAAGATAAATAAGAGAAGGATAAAACATCAGTTGATGTCACTTTGTGTCTCTTACATGCTTAGGCAAATGCTGAGAACTTAGAAAGAAAATAGACTTATGCTTCTTTTCTCAAAGACAAGAAAATGGTAGAACATTCTAGTAGGGCTTCAATGTACTATCTATGGATGACAAAACAAGAGCCCAAGGGTCCTATTTATAACAAAAGAGGGAGAGAAGAGAGAGCTCTTGGGTGCCAAAATAGAATCCTCTGGAATGGTTTGCCATCACCATCCTAGTGAAATTGATTCCAACTATTCTCTCATTTAGTTGGAGTTCGTCCTTCTCTTTGATTTGCCCTCTTGAAATGCCCAAGATCACTACAAAACCAATGGTGAGATGACCATAAATGGCTCAAATAGCTGCTACAAACCTTAGATTCTTCCTGAATGCTTCCATGTTTTGCACTATAGACCCATTTGGGTGTTCTTAATGGCTTTACATATAAAACCTATAAGTCAAACATGTTGGGAAACCTGATTTGTACTATCCTTGCTCTTTCATGTTTGTTGATTGATTCTAATTATAAAAGTCATAAGCAAAGCTCTTTTGAAAACCTAATTTTGATTTTCTTAAGACCCTTCCAAGTTTTGTGAATGGCTTTAGTCCTTGCTTGCTTCTATCAAATATTAATTAGTGAAATTAGTGAAAATTAGTGAAATTAGAGAATGGATCTTTATATTAAAATATTAATTTTATTTCTCATATCACAAAATTTTAGAAATTAGTGAAGAATTTTATATCTCATTTGGGAGTAAAGTGGCCAAAGAATATGGAAAAAGAATTCAACATGTGATCGATATGATAACACAAGCCACTGTAATAACATAAATAGTTAGAGCATTTAGAAAATACATTGATAAACCTTTGGGTATTCATGTAGCATTAATGACTCAAGATGAGATTCTATTTATAAATCCAAATAATAATATGGCCAAAATTGATAAATATTATCAATTTATTACTTAGGTAATGCAGGGATAATAAGAATTTAAGCTATACTTGACTTTTAAATGGTTAGGTCATGTGCCTCTTGATATTTTGAATTATTTTTAGGTAATTTATTTTAGAAACAGATTTTTATTCTGCATGTTTTGACTTTTTACATTTTAGATTAGTTCTATAAATAATATTTTTTTTAATCTTTCACTAAAAAATAGATTTTACAAGATGAGATAGTGCCCGTATTTTATATAAGTACATTAATTTACAGCTTTGTTACAGGATAAATAATTATTGAGACTTAACACATTTAAAATCTTTCAAAAATTTATGTTAGTATATCATGTTTTTCTTTCTCAATTCTTAGATTACAGTTATAAATGTTTTAAGAGATTTGTGTTTTTTTTTCAATATATTAGATTGACCGATGAATTAATATGGTAATTTTTATAGTTAGTTTGGTTTAAATTAATTAATATAGATGGATGTGATTTTAACCAATTTATTATAGTAATTCATCTTATAAATTTTAAGTTATTTAATTTTTTTATCAATAATTTCCTTAAATTTTAATATGTTCATCAAATTTTATGTTCAAATGCAAAAAAACAAACCTTAGTTTGTATGTAGTAAATTATGTGAATTTTTAATACAATAAAAGTATCTTTAACATGAAATATGAGAAAGATATATTTTCTTTGTTACCTTTCTCTCTTACATTGTTCCACCATGACTATGCACGAGAGTCACCATCTAAATTTCATACTCTAGGTCAACTTTAAATGGTTTTAAAATAAGTGTAAAACCCATCATCATATTAAAATAATTGAAAATTTTACAACCTACTCATTTATTGTTTCTTATGATTAGTTCTCACACTTTATCCATATTAAATTATTATAAATTGTTTTTTTAATATAATTCTAAAACTTCTTTTATATTACAATCTTATGACACTAGAAAAAATAATTGTTAGTTTATCAAGTTAGTGTGTTCTAGAAATTACACTGGTATACATGATAACATCTTCCCATAACATCAAATAATATATACCAATATTATTTTAAATTCTTTAATATCACACATACAGGCTTCCTTACTTACCAAGGAATGATTACTAGAGTATATAATGTTCAATTAAAAAAAGTCATAAATATTTATTTTAGTATTTTATGCATTTTGTAAATTTCCAAATTTTCATATTAATTTATGTTGGTTTGTATGGTATATATTTTTTTAATATATACATACATACATACATATATATATATATATACTAATGGTATATTTTTTCAATTTTTTATATTAAATAATGAGTTTTATTTGTTTTACAATTTACAAATCGATCATATATTATGGTAACCATCCTTTAATGGGAGTTAGGATGAGGGTTAGACGTAGCCTAGTGATAAATTATAAGGACAATTTCTTGTGAAGGTTTAGGTCTTTAATAAAAGGACTATATGTGCTCACCACTTATTAAATATGAATATTTTTTAATCCAATAATTATATAATAAAGAGACCCAAAAAAATGTAAGAGATTATTCGATATATTATTACTCTTAAATAATGATATATTAAACATTTTAACATATTTTTTAATAATAACCTATGACAAGAACAAGTTGACGTAAACATCCTAAATTTCTTTAGTTAATTTTAAGTATTATTTCATATTTTGGAGGTGTCTATATAAAGATTCATCATTAATTTTTTTTTCCAAAAATTATAAATTATATTGTTTTAAAATATTTAAGTTGGCCATATATTTAAATGGCCATCTTCAAATGAAAGCTATGATAGGAGTTGGGTATATCCTAGAAAAATTCCATATAAATTTTATATGATGATGCAATTATTTTCCAATAATATTATAGTGCTCACCACATCATTAAAGTTAAATATAAAATATTCCAATCATCAAACACTAAAAAAGTAGAACATTTTTTATAAGAAATTATTTGATTTTTTTTTGTTGGTTATTACTAATAATGTAACATTTAATCTTTATCAAAATACTTTAAGATAGTTTTTATAATAATTTATAAGAAAAATAAGTTTACATATAACTTCTCAATCTTATGACTTAAATTTATAAATATTGTTGGGTAATAGCCATATGACATAGTAAAATTTCATCTTTCCTTATCATTAGAAAATTAGATTTGAGATCATCATTGTGGAGTTACAGAGCGAGCACAATGCATTCCATCTATTTATTCATTTAAAACATTTTAATAAAATGATGGCATATTTTTGGCCATAATCTAAAGCAATTATAAATGATAAAAGTTTAGAATCCAATCCGCTTCAAGAGGTTATATACGAATCATAGTGAATAAATTCTATGCATATCAAATGAATGAAGATTCTTTGAAAAAAATTGTACCTTTCATTTTTTTTAAATGATATTTTAAATATTAAGAAAAATATATATTTTTAATTTAAAAATGTATTTTATATTTAATTTTAATATTTTCTAATTTGAAATTTTATTCGATTAATATTTACCTTTGAAAATCTTATAATTAATGTCAACACCAAATTGGGGTAGGGAAAATTGTATATATGTGTACATAAAAGTGATACCATTGAGATTATTTCATCTACATGCTTTAAAAAATATCTCCCCTGGTTAAGTTTATTTATCTAGTCACTAGAATTTTTGGTACTCAAACAACAAATGCCTACTCTTTACTAAAGAATTTCTTCAAATCAAGTTTTTAACTTGAGCATCCTAACAAACATGGACTAACATTTATCCATGATCCTTACAAACACAAAATCTAAAAAATTAAATATTATTTTCCCCATTCCATTAAATTTCTCAATTTTTTTATATTTTAAATATTTTTTCTAAAAATTTGTAAAACATACATATAATATTTATTTATTTTTTATTTTTATAAATTCAATAATGTGATAACTGTTATTTATTATTTGTTGTTAGCTTTCTTTATCTTATGAAGCATGCATATTTCTATTACAAAGTTTTTCTTTTTCTTTTAATTAATAAAATTTATCCACCTTAAATCTCGATGTCTTACCGTTTTCAAATGCCCTTGAATTAAGATAGTAATAAATTGCTAGGCAATTTTGTAATGCTAACTGCACGCACCTGATTCAACGCTAAAACATCACTTGGACAAAAAATAATGAATAGAGTTTAACAATTATACATAGTAATGTATTAATGGTTATACAATAAAAACAACACGAACAGCTATAATTTTAATAAAAAGATTATATTATCCAAATTCTGTATAATAATCAAGGAGATCTGATGTATCAATGGAAAGTCTCTCCTATCAAACCAACTACTGAATGAATAGCTATATTAAATAGTTGTATATTATAAAAAATATGAAGAGATGACTTATTGTAACCGCTTACATTTTTTTTCTTATGTTTTCCATTTTGTTTGTTTCTGTAGATATTGGTAAATGATGATCTTGTAAATTGATTTTATTTTATAGGAAGATCGCATGAGAGTATGAATAGGGAAACATAACTATCAAATTTATTCCCCTTGTAATGAGTTTAATGGCTTTTTGTTTACTGTTTTTCAGGAGTGTATATAAAATAAATATGAAGTAATTTTTTTTTTGATAAATATTTTTTTAAAGTTTATAATAATTTATAACAAATATTCTTTTTGTTTACTTTTTTTCAAGAGTGTGTATAAAATAAATGTGAAGTAATTTTTTTTTTTTGATAAATATTTTTTTAAAGTTTATAATAATTTATAATAAATATTGTATTTTTAATTATTTATATTTTTTTGCTTGTCAATTTTTCTTTTAATTTTTAATTAGTTTTTCTACATATTTAAACATATAATGACATTGTCACTGCCACTAATCAAAATAATTTTTTTACTAAAAATGAATTCTAAATTTTTTTGCACAAATACATTAGCTGATTTGGAAAATATTTTGAAAGTTTTCAAGATTTCTACCATTTTTGACATATACATTTTTGTAAAGGAGTGGTATAGAAATTATCCTTTATATAAGAAAAAAAACTAGCTTCTCCTAAATAATAAAACCCTTCTCTATCAATATGAATATGAAGAGCATTTTTTTTTAAATTTTGTCACTTTTCGTATAAGAAGAATAATTTAGTCTACAATTTTCTATTAATTTCAGTATTTGTATTTATACAATATAGTCTATCTTTTAAGGATATTTTCAAAATTCTTACATCATTTTAGACATCCATAACCAAAAAAAAAAGGGTTGAATGATAACTCTAAATCAGGAACCCACATGTCAAATATTAAAAGGACATTTGCACTTGCATGAACAATAGATGGATAAAGAAGAAGGAATTTGATTTAGTAGTCATTATCTACAGGTTCCTAAGAATATTTTATATCATTAAATTAATTTTTAGGTCCAATTTCATGTATATCTAGTGAAACACTAGCTACATGTACTTATCACAATGGCTTCTCGCTTCGTCTCCATACTATAACATAACATATTCTCAAATAAAAAAAAACTGAGATGCTTATCGAATATCTAATAAAAATATTTTCTTACAAAAAATTTGATTTAAAATGAAATGCATCTAGAATGAATTAATCAATGCTTTATAATCATCCCCGTCTCTCTCTCAATATATAAAAATATAAGAGCCAGGGAACTTCCGTGAAAATCCAATTTGTCAACTCTAAAAAATCTAAGACTCTCATAAAAAAACAAATAAAATTATAACATCTTAATCAGTAAATGTTTAAAAAACAAATTTTAACTTTACTCTATTTATACAATTTCAAATATTAATGTATCGAAAGTTTTAAAAACTAAAAAAAAATAGTAATATAAATATACATAATTAAAAATCTATTTCAAAAGATTTATTTTTTTCCTTCTCCACATAATTTTTAACTAATTTATAGAAATTTTAATCTAACTTATAAATATGACCCTATTACTTTTCCTTTTCTTTACCAATCTTTTCAATTTTGAGAATATTTCAAACTTTTTAGTATTTACACACTACATGTTCATTTCTATAGAATAAATTCAATGGTTGACCCCATCCTCCTTTACCATAGAATAAATTTAATAGTTGACCCCATCCTCCTTTAGAATAATTTGGACTGCCTTTCCATATTTGATAATCTCATTTGTACTTATACACACCTCATACAAATAAAACAAACATTTTTCTTGACAAAAACATTAAAAGTGTAATAAAATCTCAAATATTTTTAGCAATTATAAGTTAAATAAATAATAAATCTTTAATATTATATTTTTAAAACATTTTAGTTATTAACAAAAAATTTAATTAGTTAGAGGTTTATATTGAGGGATGAAGCCTCTAGATTCATCTCACACGAGAGAAGGAATTTTTTTTTTTTTTTTTTTACCATTCAAAATATGACACTAGGTTGAAGAAAAATTATGGTTTTGTCTTTTTTGGTAAGTTATGTTCTATCTAAAATATTTTTGTAACAGATTAGTTGGTTGTATCCTATCATGGTTGAGGTTTATGCAGAAAAGCACAATCCACTGCCCAATGCTTCTTCATGAAAAGCCAAACACTTTGCAGTAGAATGGTAACTAAACCACACCTCCACATCACCATAAGACTATGTTTTTTAGCATGCATTCACACTAAATTAAAACACTTTCCATTTTTAATATGAACTTGATTTTATTTTCCCATATCTCATGCAATTGTTCAGTCATTGTTTCCACACCATCTTGCATAATCTCTAACTAACTAAGGACAATCACTCCATACTTGATTAGCTTATTCTATGGCAAAGTAAAAAATATTTAAAACAATATGTCAAAAAGGTTTTACTTGGCATATAATACATTAATAAAATTATGTATGTTTTTATCCCATATATATATTTGCCTCTTTAGTTATATGATTCTGTATGTTTCATTTCACCCCACTTTCATGCAGCTGCTAGATTCTGGACCAATGCATTTCCTTCTCACCTACAGAGGAACCTACATATCCTTAGTAGCCAAAGGGCCATATAAAAATAATTAAAATAAGAGGAGGTCATCCCGCTCTTAACCTTAACACTTTTTATTTTTTCTAGCATAATAATTTTCTTTTTCTTCCTATTTTTTATTTTTATACAACCAGCGACCTTCCTATAATAAAGTTGTGTAATTCAAAATAAATTTGTCAAATTCCTTGTCCACAATTCAAATTTAACTATAGGGCATGTTATGAGGGATAAGGCAATCATGTTTTCAATGTCTAAATGAAAAATAATAGCTAACAGAGAATAAAATGAATAATTTCATTAATCCATCATAAGATAGTTAGCAAAAAATTCTAGCATGTGACTTAGGAAATAATAACCAAAACATCATGGCTAAGTACACAAGGGAATGAAGAGTAAACAAAAGCCTCAAGTGACAGTCTATAAGATTCTTGATCTATCAATTCCATCTATAATTTCTATGTGCTAGGGTTCAATTCTTAACGAGTCCAACGTTTTAAATGAAATGATAAAATAAACTAACTACTACAATTCATTAATAATACCCAATTTGGGCATACTAATTTATAATGGGAATGAAAATAAAGGTGGAGAGAAAACATGCATAGGGTGGAAAAATCACTTGCTAAACCACCTCTATTTTTGGTATCCCATCCCATCCTATTGTGCCTCTTAATGCAAATTAACCTCATCCACCTCACTTGCCAAGGTACAAATCTTAAAAATCCATGTTCTAAGATTATTCATTGATTTGGATTCAAAAAACACATCATGTGGTGTTTCATGGAAGGAATGATTACATATTTAGAAAATATTTTGACATTAATTCACCCTTCTTAAACTTCTCCAAGAATTGATTTAACCCTGGTTTGTCATCTCAAGGCATATGGAAAATGTAATTCATTAATTAACATGTATAGACACTTGATTACCTTTCTCAAATTACTCCATCATTAAACGTTTGCCTCCTTAATCTCGCATCCTTAGGTAAACTTTGTTTTTTTCAAGGAGAAAATGAACTTAGGTCCTACACCATTCCAAATTTCACATCATTTTTTACTTTTCCCAACAAAATGGAAGAATGAATGTGTTCTCATAATCATTGCTATTTAGTTTCTAATATTTTGTTTTTATTTTTATGATCACTAAATCATGAGTCATTTTATTAATTCAATATTCACTATAATATTTGTCATGTGTTGTAATTTAACAAACTTACACTATAATAGTAATAAACCATTACCAAACTGCCTCTACATATTTTTTTAATTCATGATCTTCTATAGAGCACTATGTAAACAAGTGTCACCACTATAATATAATTACACACTAGCCCTTTTGATGTGTCATAATTAGGTCACAATAAGAATATTCTTGAGGAATTCATGCATCACAAGGTGAAACAATTAAGGAAGGTCAATACTACTCTAAATCACACACTTATACAAAGACCAATGAAGGCTTGGACAATGCTGATATCTCATGAATGCCTCATATAAAATTTGGGGCATTACACATGTTATGGAGGCAATGCCATATACATTACACAAATTTATCAAATTTATGTATGAAGGATATTCATACACATTACTTCTAGATAAATATTATTTCAAATATTGTAAGATGACACAATATACCAAATGAGAATTAGTTATAATCATATGTGAATAATTATTTATTCATTCTCGCATCAAAACCCATTCCATTCTATCAAATGCATACATATGAGGTGAGAGTATCATTTAATGTCAATAATACAAAACCTATTATGACACATGATTAGAAATGCAACATAAACCAAAAGATAAAATAGAGAAAAGAAAACCCACTTTTAATTTCCTTTACTAGTGAATTCAAAATAGAAAGATGGTATAGTAAAAAATTATTATGTTATCAATGGAAATGATATCAATATGGTAGCATACATAGATGATCATTTACACAAGGTAAAATTTAGTCCTTTAGATGAATACATATCTCACACCTTATTCATAGTTCTTGGAGTTTGAGAATATTGGCATGAGTCATACACAATAAAAAGGAATAAGTCTAAAACTCCTAGTCAAGAATAATATTTTTAGGGTAAAGGAAAGGAAACAACATCAGATCATCAATAAATTTAAATTATATAAAATAGTTACAATCTCATATCACTATAAAATTGTTATAGGTCAAAACTCAATGCTAAAACAATCCTTTGTAAAGTCAAGCATGCATGGGGTATATGGAGACCAAGAATAATCCAGAAAGGAAATAATGTCAAATCATCAGTACATTCAAAATATAAGAAATAGTTACAATCTCATATCATACTAAAATTATCATAGGATAAAACTTGACACTAAAACAATTATTTTTAAACTCAAGCATGCATGGGGCACATGGATAGTCATACATTTTGCACTATCACAGAGGTTGTGAGAAACATTCAATAAATAATGTAGAGTTGTTACATAATAAATCACAAACACCATTAATAGAAAAAGAGATTCAATGTAGACAAAGAACAATATTAGACATGTTACTTCATGAAAACTTTGCTACACTATCATTTACTAGACATCAAGTAGTGCAATAGAAGGCAAATCACATTATGATTACAAAAGAATCATAGGGTACAAAACACATCATCGTGAAACACTATAGCATAATATTCATGTATAAAAAATCAAAGGCATTATTAAGGTAATGCATGATCAACAAGAACAACTCCCATTAATTTCAAAGATAACACCATAGAAACCTAAACAAACATAGATTATAAGTGATAACTTAGAGACTTTTTTTCCATAATAATAAATGAGATTTTCTATGTGGAAATATTGTTATAGCATCTGCTAACAATAAGGAAATATTTTAGGAAATGATCAAATAGCACAACTTCGAAGTGACCACTCTTTTATAGTTATAATGAGATAACTCTTTTATGTATCATGGGAATTAATTATTGGAAGGCTTATACTAAGGGGAAAAGGCCCGAATTTTGTGCCACAAGAGACAAGGAAAAAGAATATTCCATTTTTACCATTCAAATGCTGATATCAAGTTCAAAGTAAACTATGATTTTCTATTCCTCTGTAAGTTGTGTTCAACATGAAATATTTATAAAGTAGGCTAGTTGGGTGTATCCTACTAGGGTTGAAGATTATGCATAGGATGACAAGTCCATTACCTAATGCTTCTCCATGAAATGCTAAACACTTTGAAATAGTATGGTAACTAAACCACACCTCCACATCACCACAAGACTATGTTTTCCATCATGCATTTGTGCTAAATTAAAACACTTTCCATTTTTTAATACAGACATGATTTTCCTCTCCCAACTCTCATGCAATGGATCAACCATTACTTCCACACCAACTTGCATAATCTCTAACTAACTAAGCATAATCATTCTATTTTGGATTAGCTTATTCTATGGCAAAGTAAATATGTATAAAAAATATGTCAAACAAGTTTTACTTGGCATATAAGACATTAATACAAGTATTCTTCTCCAAGATTATGATAAATATAGTCCTTCCAAATTGCAACATAAAATTTAATGCATTTCCCTTCTTTTCAAGAAAGAATACAAATTAAAGATACAATAAACACTATATAAAAAAATTTAGAAATATAGGAAAACAAAACACATGCATTTGGAAGCCATAATTTTAAAAAATAGCCTATCCCTAAGTAGCTTGGAAATGAAGATGAATAGCATTCATTCCATATTCTAATCTAGCTAAGGATATCTATTGTAGTTGTATGATGTAAATGTACCTATTCTCTTAACATGAGGCCATGGTGCAAAACAATGGGTAGTAATGCTATGAAGCAAAAAAAAATATAGCTAGGAATACATTTTCCATTACATTCTTTCGATGTCATTTAAATCTTTTAAATGGTGTATAATTATAAATAAATATGGGTAAGTTAAAGAATAAAAACAAAACAACTCATGGGATGAGAAAATAGATGATGTGACTAATTGTGGTCAATTTTTCAAAATAAAAAAATCCATGTTTACCATTTTTTGCAGTGGTCTTAACATCCTTTGTGTTAACATTATTTTATTTTATCTTTGCATAGTTAGTGAAGTAGAAAGACATTGGTTCTCTTTGAAATGATATGGAATCATATTTTTGGTGAATCAAATGCATATTTTTTATTACATTCATTGAATATCCAATATGTGTATATAATATATTATTTATATAATATAATAATATGTTTCTAAGCAAACTTTTAAATAAGATATAAATACATATCAAATTTAAGGGTGAAATTGACACATGTGATTGAAACTAATATATGATTATTGAATATGACATAAAAATAGACATTAAATTTAGAATTATAATTCACATATAATGATTTAAAAGACATCGAACTTAAAATTAAACATAAAAATAAATAATTCACTCCATAACACTTTATCTTACCACTACACCTATCAATATATATCAATGTATGATATAATAAAAACCATAAAATTATATGTTTTAATTTATTTTTTTTCAAATAATATACAAAAATACTAAAGTTATATATAAAAAATTTAAAATTAAACATATCTTATTTTAAAATATTTTTTACTTATAAAAATCTATTTAAAATTCATATTATCTTAATTATATAATATAGTTTAAATTTCTTACAACTTTATTTACACCTTTAAAACAAGTGATAATTTTTATATTCATACAAAATAATATCATTTCATTGACCTAAAAAAAATATATACTAATTAATTCATTGCAAATTCTCTTAATTTTTAAATATTATTATTGTGCATACCAACCATTCTCCACTAGGTTTGAGGGAGCCACTAGCAGTCACTTCCTAGGGGACCCACTATAGTCACTTTCATTTTAATTTATTCTACAAATTTATTCATGTTCTCAACTTTAACAAAAACCCTAAACTTAAACGTGTAAAGCCAAATTTAGAGTAAATGATAAATGATATATATCGAGACTAAATATCTGATTTACAATGTCTAAGGTCAAGATAAAGTGAAGGAGACATATAAAGTGGGATGAATGAATATTTGAAATTAAGACTTGAGTATTTATTGAAGAGACTAATTTTTTAAAAAGAAGGATTAAGATTTTACGTTTTTTTTTGTGTAATTTTTTTTGGGTCTTAATTATGATTATATAGAGTTAATTTCTATTTTTGTATTTAAGTTTGTATGTAAATTTTTAATATAGTTTATTTATAATAATTTGAAATTTAAAAATATAAATTTAATATTATATTAGTTTTATTTGTAATTTGAATTTGACTAGTAATAGTTTTTTTTATAGAAGTATTATCAGTCTAATAGTTAGTTAAAGTAAAATTGAAATAATAATATCCATAATATTTGATGGAATATGAATAAGCTTTACCTTATGTAGAAAATTATCCTTCTTCTTATTTTCATATATTCACAAAGGTGTTATAAAAAATATCGGTGCTATAATACCCTACCTTGGTAAAGACTAGTAATAGTATTGAGAGGTGAATGTCACTATCAATACTAGGTACAATAATAGGATTATAAATTCATATCTTAAATTTTTAGGTAAGATATATAAAGGCATCCCTTAAACCTTAAATATATCTATAAGATAATAATACATATATTTAATTAGATATTAATTTATTTTCGACTTATTTCACACCCAAAATTATACCCATTGGAATGAAAAGTAAACAAAAATTATAATATGAAAAAAGGTTAAAGTCAATAATAGCAGTTGGAAGGGAATATTTAATTTTATATTTGCTTATGCCATAGAAGAACATTGTGTAGAATTAATTTGAAATAAGAAGTTCTTATTTTAGAAGTGATATTGGAAGACATGAGAATAGAGAATAGAGACATTTGGTAGATGATTGGATTGCAATTTTTTTACATTAATTTTGAAACACATGAAATAACATTCAATTATTGTTTAGAAAGACATCCAATGGCAATTTTGTGTAACAAATATCATCAAAAAACATTCAACAAAATCATCAATCAAATCTAATAAATAAAATAAAAATAAATTGAAGTCAAAACAATTCATTTCATCACAAATTATAAAAAGTTTAAATCTTATCAAATAAATTTAAATATTTGACTCAACAATACTCATTTCACACATTTTAATTTTTAAATATTTAATTTTATAAATTTACGTAAACTCTTTTTCTTCATCTATTTAAAATGTGAATACATTGAAAATAATTTAAAATATTGATGTTATCTATTTTTGTCTTACATCTCATAAGTATACCATAGAACTCTTTAGAATTTTAATATGTATTGAAAGTTATAGCTTCGGATGTCAAGATGACAAAAATATGATAAATGACATGTGACTTTTCACATTAAATTAGATTGCCATTTTAATTGAATTGACACGTCTTTTAATATATAATATTATTTGTTTAATATTCATGTGCATTGTAATTATTTTTCATTTCACTTTTATACTTATTAAGAGAAGCATATTTATAATAAATTTAATGTTAGAAAAATATGTTAAATAATCTATGTTTAATATTCAAAATTTTAGTTAATTTTTTATAATTAATAATAAATATATATTTGAATCGAATAGGATGTAGATAATTAATAACTAGTTCTATTAGTTCCTTATCAATAATTAATAAAAAGAGTTATGTAGTATCAGTGCTTATATCTACAAATTGTTTGCTGATGTATATTATGTTTTTTTTCTATTTTTCTTCATATTAAAATATTGAACAGATAACACATACCCTTCATTCAATCCGCTACTTTTATTGGTTCGTGATGAGTTATTAAGATTATAAATATGAAAATTAGTAACATAAATAATTGTACAAGAATCATGAAAAATTATCGATCTTTCTAAATTCTTAGAACAAGTGAACACGATCATGATGTAAAATTTAAAAAAAAATAGTTAAGAAATACAATATATTTATTTCAAAAAAGCTATTTTGTAACTATCATTAGTGTGTACTTCAAATAAAATCATTTATTCACCTCAATTTTTATAATTGTTTTTTCTTATGTATCTATTTTATGTTGTCTGTGTTGAGTTGTGGAGCTAAAAGCTTCAAATCTTTGCAAACTGAAGGAACAATGGTTGCTGAGATCCAGGAGCACCGGCGTCGGCAGAGACCAGTGCAGAAGGCCACCGGTGACGGCAGGAAGTCAGTCGACGTCGACAGAACCAGACAAGCAGGGACCGACGTCGGTCGCCTGTGTGTTCCAGAATTGCTCATTTCACGGACAGTTAGTTAAGTGAACAAAGTGTTTGCATGTAAAGGCCAGTTAGAGTCTTTGGTTGCGAGGATAATTGTCTAAATTAAGAGTCTAAGTTAGTGTTTGAGTTAGGGATCTATTTATAGACCCATTGGCATGTATTGTAATTAAGGCATGAGATAGAAAGGAAGGCAAGTAAGTTGCTTCCATTGTAAGATCATTGAGTTGCAGGTTGTTGTAAGCTCATAGGGGATCTACATGTGAGTATGGTCTGTTGAATTACAGGTTGCAGGTTTGTGGGAGATCAGCTTGAAGTGCTATAGAGTGCTTGGTGTACTGGCAGGGTTATTACTGACTGGTTGGAGAGGTGAACACCAATTCTTTTTTTGAGTTGGTTGTTGGGAACGTTTTTTGTGTAGGAGAGTGTTGTGTGTGAAGAATTACTGTACACTTGAGGTGTGGCAAACCTCTGTAAGGTGAAAGAGTGTGGCGGCTCTTTGTTGTATTCTTTTCTGTAAAGTGTTAATACAAGTTAGTGTATTGTCTCTCATATTCTGTGCTATTGGTGAATTCTAGCTACTTGTGTTTCTGGTTATTTCTGCATTTATAATTGCTTATATTTGGTAATCATATTGTGCTCTTTCTGAGGAGCAAGATCCAACAAGAGGAATCAGAACAGAGGTGTGTTTGTTCTTGGACTTCTCTGACAAGTGGTATCAGAGCTGTTGGTTGGGATACTAACAGATAGGATTAGATCTGGTTAGTGTGTTTTGATTACAGGTACTCACAGGGTTTCTGTTTGAGTGGGAGTTGAACAATGACAGAAGACAATAAGCTATGGATGGAAAAGTTTAATGGCAAGAACTACCAATTATGGAGGATGCAGATTGAGGATTATCTGTATCAAAAAGATTTGTACTTACCGTTGGGAGGGGTTACTTGCAAACCCTCAGATATGAAAGATGAAGAATGGGAGGTTCTTGATCGGAAGGCTCTGGGATCTATTAGATTGAGTCTTGCATCATCTGTGATTTCCAACTTATCACAGTGTAAGACAACGGTGGAGTTGATGGAATCTTTGGCAAATTTATATGAAAAACCCTCAGCTTCTAATAAGGTATTTCTTATGAAGCATTTATTTAATTTGCAAATGTTGGAAGGTGGATCTGTTCATAGCCATCTTAGTGATTTCCATGGTTTAGTAAACTAGCTAAGTTCAGTCAATATTGTATTTGATGATGAAATTAGAGCTCTCTTAATCTTGTGTTCATTACCTGAAAGTTGGGAAGGTTTGGTAATGGCAGTTTCTAATACTGTGTCTCCTTCAAAAGTCTTAAAAGTGGATGATGTTGTAAGTGTGATCTTGAATGAAGAGATACGTAGGAATAGCACAGGTGAATCATCAAGAAATGCTTTGAGTGTTGAAGGCAGAGGAAGGCAAAGAGAAAAGATAGAGCATGGGATAGGCAAGAGATCCAAGTCTAGGTATGACAGAATAACCTGCTGGAAGTGTGGAAAGCAAGGGCACTTAAAGAGAGATTGTAGATCAGGTACTGATCAGCATGAAGAACATGAAGTAGAAGCAGACGTTGCAGATTATGCTGCATGGGATGCTCTGGTATGTTCTTTGGATAAAGTAGAATCTTGGGTTTTAGATTTTGGTGCCTCTTTTCATGCATCCCCACATAGGGAATTTTTTCATGACTATGTCCAGGGAGATTTTGGAGAAATTTATGTAGGGGATGGTAAGCCTTGTCAGATTGTTGGCAAAGGGAAAGTGAAGCTGAAATTACAGACAGGTAACACATGGGTGTTAAAAGAAGTCATGCATGTCCCAATTTTGGAGCAGAATTTAATCTCTGTTAGAAGTTTGGGTGATGAGGGTTGCACAGTAACTCTCACAGCGGACTCTTGGAAGGTTACCAAGGGTACACTTGTTGTAGCTAGAGGTAAGAAAGTAGGTACACTTTATCTATCTACTTGTACTACTGATTCTCTTTCTGGGTTTTCTACTTCAGCTGTAGATTCAGAGATGTGGCTTGATAGGCTTGGTCACACAGATAAGAAAGAGATGCTTGTTCTTGAGTCAAAGGATATGCTTTCGAATTTGGAAGGTATGGATCGTGGTTTCTATATGCAAAAGAAGAAGGTAACATTTCTTGAGGAACTCGATGTTAGTGACAAGAATAGGAAAGCCTTGGTTTTTAAGGAGAAGGTGACGGACAGAGTTCAACACAAGATGCAGAAGAATTTTGAGCAGAGCAAGGGTGATTTGGACAATGATTTGATCCAAAAAGAGCTCGCGGTAAAAAGTTAGGTCTCACAAAAAAACACAGAGACCGACGTCGGTAGGAAAACCAGCATCGGCATCTAGAGAGGGACCGATGTCGGCTATGTGCAGACCGATGTCAGTGACTCAAGGTAGATATTGACGGGCGTCGGCCAGGGGAAACCGACGTCGGCAAGGTGGCAGTCGCAGGAAACTGACTTCGGTCATCTGCAGACTGAGATGTGACGGGCATCGGTTACTGAGATGAATTTTAGGTGGACAGCAAGCTGTCATGGAGTCTCAAGCGCCCATATGGAGGACTGAAGGTGTAAGTAAGTTCTTAAATTCATCATTTCCCTTCTTTACACTACTTGTTGCTCACTTATGGCATAGGACCAGGAAGTTATTGAAGAAGCAGAATAGGTAGATCCAAGAAACAGTGGGAGCTAGGCATGGATGAGGATGTGATTCCTTGGAGGAGAACCAAACAGGTGTTTTGGGTAGAGTGGCCAGCTAGAAGTAAGCACTGAGAGACGAATGGATGTTCAGGATAAAGAAGAGTAGAAATAGATACGTGAGATGGAAGATCAGGGTATATGGTCTTGTATTAGCTGCAGGGCAATGGAGGTTTGATCATTGTGTTTCTCTTTACCAAATTGGATAGTATTAGCTACACTATCCTATTTTTGTATGATGTGCTTGTTGCAGGGTTACATATATAGGTATTGCTGAACTAAAGGTAAAGCTAGTTCAGGCATTTGTCATGGAGAATCTGGGAGCAGCAAGATTCTTTGGCATGAGTGTGTTCTAGAGACATGGTAGGTCATATGTTGACTTTGTTTCAGGATGATTGCGTGAAACCAGTTAGCACGCCGATGGTTGGACAGTTCTATGAACAGGTGTCTTGATTCACATAATGAGGTTGAGTGCATGGTATGTACTAAACCTGAGTTTTTCCCAAGCAGTGGGAGTTGTCACAAGTTGGAGCCAATCCAGGAGAGAACCATTGGAGGACAGTTCAGTGGATTCTTACAGGGACTAGCAGCAGGTGCACATGCTATGCAGGTTCAGGTTAATTTCTACATGGTTGTAGATGTGGATGTGGCAGGTGATTTGGATGACAGGTTTTACACTATAGGTTTGTGGTGGTTGGTCTTCAAGAGTGATCTTGAGGAGGGATACAAAGCCAAGGGAACAAACTAGACTAAGTACAGGTACAGGTACAGGTTGCAGCTGTTTATCTCCAAGTGGGAGATTGTTGAGTTATGGAGCTAAAAGCTTCAACTCTTTTCAAACTGAAGGAACAATGGTTGCTGAGATCCAGGAGCACCGGTGTCAGCAGCAGGACCGACGTCGGCAGAGACCAGTGTAGAAGGCCACTGGCAATGGCAGGAAGTCGGCCAACGTCGGCAGAACCAGACAAGCAGGGACCGACGTCGGTCACCTGTGTGTTCCAGAATGGCTCGTTTCACAGATAGTTAGTTAAGTGAACGAAGTGTTTCCATGTAAAGGCCAGTTAGAGTCTTTGGTTGCGAGGATAATTGTCTAAATTAAGAGTCTAAGTTAGTGTTTGAGTTAGGGATCTATTTATAGACCCATTGGCATGTATTGTAATTAAGGCATGAGATAGAAAGGAAGGCAAGTAAGTTGCTTCCATTGTAAGATCATTGAGTTGCAGGTTGTTGCAAGCTCATAGGGGATCTACATGTGAGTATGGTATATTGAATTGCAGGTTGCAGGTTCATGGGAGATCAGCTTGAAGTGCTATAGAGTGCTTGGTGTACCGACAGGGTTATTATTGACTGCTTGGAGAGGTGAACACCAATTCTATTTGTGAGTTGGTTGTTGGGAACATTTTTTGTGTAGGAGAGTGTTGTGTGTGAAGAATTAATATACACTTGAGGTGTGGCAAACCTCTGTAAGGTGAAAGAGTGTGGCGGCTTTTTGTTGTATTCTTTTCTGTAAAGTGTTAATACAAGTTAGTGTATTGTCTCTCATATTCTGTGCTATTGGTGAATTCTAGCTACTTGTGTTTCTGGTTATTTCCGCATTTATAATTGCTTATATTTGGTAATCATACTGTGCTCTTTCTGAGGAGCAAGATCCAACAAGAGGAATCAGAACAGAGGTGTGTTTGTTCTTGGACTTCCCTGACAGTCTGTTGCTACTAGCTACTCTAAAGTCATGACATTTCAAATATTCTTATAAAATATTATATGTGCATTTAACACTTATTTTATAACAAACCCTATTTTAATTATGTCTTATTTTATTATTTTATTTGATAAAATTGTGTCAGATATTATTGGATGTTGTATAGGTAAATATGTATAACATTTTGATAAAAATCACTTTATCCATACTATATTTTGGTGATCTTGTGTTTTATTACACTAATTAAAGTTAGATATTATTTTATCATGGCAAATATGAATATTTAGGGCTTATTTTATTTTCTTATAATTATTTGTCCTAGTTTTTGTTTGTGTTCTTTAAACTCTAATAATTTATGATTAGATATAATAGTTCCACTAAGAGAAGTGGTAGATTAAATTACAATCATGTTTATTTTGTTTAAATGTGTTTAGTTAAATATTCAGCTTATTTCAAAAATAAAATGGTGTCATTGATTTATATTGACATTCTTTATATTATTACATTATTTTTTGTAAATGATGTTGATAATATTTTGAATGATAATGATAGGAATGAATCTCAAATTGATAATACTTCTGAAATCAGTCTATCCATGATGAAAATAATAAAGATAAAAGACTTGCTATTTTAAAAAAATTTAAACTAATCCTAATGAGATACACACAATATTGTGTGTGTTGAAAAATATCCAATACCAAACCCTAGGTTAATAGTCTCCAACTTAACCAATAAATGAACATACATGTAGAGTGAATAATAAATAATTAAATGTGAACAATGAAGATTAAATATATAAAAGGTCTCTTTCCATACATACAAATGTGGTCCTATCTCAACATTTTTATGAATGTTTTTTACCTCGACTCCTCTTTGAACTCCTAACATGACCATTACGATGCATACCTTACATGATGTTTAATAGCAAATTAAGTTTCTTTTGTATAGGTATCAAAATTGAAGTAATAAAGTCACTTCACACAATATTTTACTTAAGCCCTTACCTTATGAAGTTATATATTAACCTTTACTTATTTATGTTTTTATCCAAAGGTATAATTTCTCAATGGTATAGGAGATCATATTAAATACTTATCTGATTGTTGTCTATATTTTTAACATAATGAAAAATATTTTACTTGGCTATTTCTAAGAAGGTTTAAAAATTATGATTTGATTGGTTCTATACATTACCATGTAGATATATGCATTCTCTTATTGATTTAGCTAAATATATTTTAGCTCATTTCTTTAATAAGAATTAACATGAAAATTTTATTTGCACAAATTCTTAACTCTAATAAAAAAATAATGAAAATGTTAATCATTATGTGATTATATTCAAGGCAATATTTGTATGAAAATGACTCAACAATTACATGACAGTAAACTACATATCATATTTTGTCAAAGTTTAATTTTACTTATCAAAGACAATTAAGTGGTTTTCAACACTTACTTTTCTTTTGATGATCTTTATCATATAGTTAAAAACTATGAAATCAAACTTTTAAATAATATTCTTCTTAAATATGGGACAATTTCCACTACATCTTATAAAAGCAAATTTCAAAATAAAACAATCTTCAAAACTAAAATAAATGAAACTTTTCTTCGATATAAAAATAAGACCAAAACATATATCAACCATCTTAAATGTTAATACTATTACAACAAATATATATATATATATATATATATATATATATATATATATAAAACACTCTATTAGAGAGTTGGATCCATTCCAACTCTCTAATTTTAATTTTAATTTATGTATTATAAAATTCTCCGATAAAAATTTAAAATAAAATTTTACTTAAATAATTACAAAAACAACAATCAATCATAAAACATTAAATAAATATACATAAAATTCAAATATGTATTTATCACACTAAAAGATAAAAAAATGCACCTAAAGTTCAAGTATCCACTATTCCACCTACGAAGTTGTATTTATCACATCCTCCGGCGCCTACACACGGTCAAATACCACATGTTAGTTTCTATGTACAGCCTGTTCTCCAAATCTACTGTGGTGGAGAAAATTAGATTAGCGATCATTTTTTTTTTTAACGAAAAAATATAGCAAATAGAATGACTTGCTTAAGAGAAAAATTATGAGGACTTTGGAGTCCACTGAATTTCATTTATGTATTTATCACCGAACCATTGATTAAAACATCCAGACAAAACCAAATGCTTCTAAAGACAATCCTGGCCTCATTCCAGGGAGTTTAGACACAATATAATTAAACAAACATAGTGATAAATTTGCCTTCAGCACTTATTACGTGCAAGCTTGGGGGGAAGTACTTGGAACACCGGCTGATATACTAGTGGAAGATACTGAGGGAGAAGGCCCAGTCATTAATGAAGTCTCTGCATATGATGCCACCGGCATTGTAGTCGGAAGACGAGGCGCTGTAACTTCAAAATTCAGTAACCTCAGCACATGCTTCATTTTAGGTCTTGCAGCTGCATCAGGATGAGAACACCACAACCCTACCACCATCAATTGTTCCATTTCTATCTTTTCAAACTCTCCATTTAATCTGACGTCTGCAGCCTCCAAAACCCTGCCTCGACCATATAGATCCCATGCCCACACAACAAGCCGCATATCAAACTCTAGCAAACTCAAATCTACTGCTTGTTTGCCCGATGCGATTTCCAAAGCCACAGCCCCAAAGCTGTAAACATCTGATTCTGGACTAGTTTTTCCCGATACCACACATTCTGGGGCAAGGTATCCCAATGTCCCAGCAACCCGTGTGGTCTGAGCTAGACGTTCATGGTTAAGCATACGCGCTAAACCGAAATCCCCAAGCTTTGCACTGAAATTGGAATCCAGCATAACATTGCTGGATTTTACATCCCGGTGTACAACACATTGATCCCATTCTTCGTGAAGATACAGCAGCGCGCTAGCTATTTCACGAGCTATTTTATACCTAGCACTCCACTGCAGCACTGGATGATCTTCTACATCTTCTACTTCTACTCCTCTTCTGAAAAGATGTCTGTCCAGGCTTCCATTAGACATATATTCGTACAACAAAAGCAACTGGTCTCTCTCATGGCACCATCCCAAAAGTGGAACAAGATTGCGATGTCTCAACCGGCTAACTATACTTACTTCTGTCAAAAATTCCTTAATCCCTTGTCGTGATCCTTCTGAAATGCGCTTTACTGCCAAAATCTCATTTGTTTGTAGAAGAATGCATTTGTATACTCCTCCGAATCCTCCCTGCCCAAGCTTTCTAGTTTCGCTGAAATTGTTTGTACCAGCGATGAGATCAGCCATATTAAAGCTTCGGGGAATATGATGCAAAAGATTATCAAGTTCCATGTCTGGTAATTTTGGTCCACTGATGAATGCAATTCTCTTTCTTCTAACAAAAGCCATGTAGCCCCAGATCAGCAGCACACCTGCAATACAAACTACAACACCAGATCCAACACTCAGAATTATTTTTGTGAAAGTGCTTACTTTTTTCCAACCCTTTCCATCGGAATTACTGTTGTGGATCGAACTGGAACCAATTGAGATGTTTTTCGGATACAAGCTGCTGTTGAAGCTCCATGAAAAGATGTCGTGCGTCTCCGTTGAATTCACAGCTGCAGACGAAAACCCTATCACAATATTTTCAGTTAAATATTCAGACAAATCTACAGATTGTGACAAAATGCAATTTTGGGGGGATTTCCGACTATGGGAGCCATTCGTGAGATATACTCTGAGCATTGTTTCTGGGCTATTGTAGTCAATCCATGCATCCCACAAAGCTCGGTTATTTAGCCTATAATACTCAGACTTTAGCAAATAATCATAAGAGTAGTTCTTGACAAAAGTTCCCACAAGCATATCCATGCTTCCAAATGCGACAGCGAAGAAATCAGAGCGTCCATCTCCAGCAAGACCAAACCAATCTCTGGTTGTGAATTGTGGAACAGTGAGAGCGTCTCCTATTATAGATGCCATAAAGAAGGCTATTCCGTCGCCCCCAGAATAATACATGCCAAACTGAAAGTGCGTGCTGAAATGAGCTATAGACGAGAGTTGAATGGTTTTCTTGTAAACAATTCTTCCCGCTGTTTGATTACCCATGGCTGTATACTTTAAACCCGTACTATCTGTAAGATGTACAACATCATCGGAGACTGTAGCGTCGCTGACAAAATAAATTTCATCTGTTTCGTCTGAGCCAAATTCAGTGAAATTGAAGCTTGGAGCTTTTTCTGATTGCCCTGCGAGAATGAGAATACTAGCCGTGCTTGCGTAATAGAGCAACCAGGCGAAAAAAATTAATTTCGAAAAGATAATTGTTGCCATAGAGGTCACAGGGAACGATGACGAAGGAAGAAGTAGAAAAGAATCTCCCTCCCTAAACAACCAATTCATTTCCTTCCGTCGCAAAAATCATTGTATGGTGAAAATTTTCTGTCGAGTCCCAAATAGATGTCACGGCAATCACAATCAAGGGTTTAAAATGAATCGTAAATATCCAAAACCTACATTTCAAATTACGACCCATCAACGATGAAAACTAACTCGTAATTAACATCTTTCTTAAGGCATATAACTTGAATATCGAGATAATAATAATTCATTTTTGTAGGACTTTGTAATGAGTCGTCATCGTTTGAATAACAAAATATTTTTTTAAAGACTTTGACTCAAATATTTTGACCTCCCAAAATATTTGGTTTGGTGACTTGGCTAAAATATTTTGGCTTTCATTTAATCCATTTTATAGTTTTTAGTTTGGTTCCGCACCTTCCGTCTAATTTTAAAGAATTGGGATGAAAGTCTTATCTCCTAAGTTAGGTTTCATCTCCGGTTGGGAGCATAATAACACTAGCCAATTAATCTAGGATTCTATATACTTTCGAAAATATTCTTTGATGATTATGATTAAAATAATTCTCAGTTAAAGTTATTAATGTGAAAGGGATATGTATAGCTTTCAGTTAACATGGTTAATTTTTTTGATCGGTGGAAAATAATGAATTTTCTTATATAATTGAATTGTAAAGTTTTAAATATATTATTATTATTTTTTTTTAATTTTATTATTTTGAAAATAAAAATTTCAACTTTTTATTAGCTGAGTTTTTTATTATATTATTATTTTTTGAATTGAAAATCTTAGAATTATATAGATATTTATATCTCTTTCCATATTTTGGATTATATATATTTAATTATAATTTATGAGTAAGTGTACATTTAAATATGAGTATTTCTTCAGTTAAGTAATTACGACTAAGGGGTATCCAAAATGTTAAAATCACTTAAAAAGTATTTTTACCCAAATTATTGAACTCTCTATATTAAATATGTAGAAGAATTGATACCTTGGTGGTTGATATAATAAACCATCATTTTAAACAATATTTGTGATCAATGATTACTTTGATTGTTTTTTGTAATATTTTCTATTTACACAACTTATATGCATGCAAATGTGGGGTTTGGCATGGTAAAAAGAGTTTCTATGGTTAGTCTTGGAAAATATTTGTTGAAAAGTAAACATTATAGAACTCTTCTTCATCTAGATTTTTGAATGATTTGTGATGTCACTAAATCTTGGTTTCAAGGTAAGTTTTAAATCTTATTTAACATGAGTTATCTACCTTTTGAGTTTTCATGTAATTAAATTTAAGGCCCTATTTACCAAGGCCTTGCTTGTGTTGTCATTTTACTCTATATTCTGAATCATTTTTTGCATGTCTAATTTTAAGATTGACTCAAATATAAGTTCAGTTTGTTGTTTAAAAGTGGTAAAAATAAGGTTTAAAATATATCATTGTGTGAGAGAGAAAAAATTAGGTTCTATCATCCAATTAAAAATGTGATTTCATATTTGTAATGAAATGGTTTTTCAAATAATGAAGTAGCTAATGTGATTATGAGATGTTTTATTTTATAAAAATAAAAATAATTATGTTTTACTTATGTGCATGGAAGATCCTGACATATTTCTTGGATAAAATACAGTATTACAAAAAAAAATTACATAATTTTTTTTAAGCTCAAAATTTTTTTTCCCCTAAAAGTTTTGTTATATATCAACATTTGTATCATATTAAATAATGATCATGGTGTTTTAAGGCATATTTAATATAGTTATACCTAATTGTTTAGCTTGTAGGCTTGAAAAACTATGGAGACAATTCAAAATTTCATATTATAATTAATATTGTTGTCTTAATTCTTCATTTTGAGGCACTATAGCATCATGAAATTTTAAACTTCTAATTTTCCTTGCTTAGAGAGAAAACGTAGACACTTTTCTTGGTTTATGTTTTTCTATCTTCCTATTCAACAACTAGGTAATAAGAAATTATTATAAGATAAAAAATAATGTCTTTTGTTCATTAAAATTTTATCTTGGATGTATTTTTTTAAATTAGGTGATCGTTAGATTGATCTAATATTTTTAGAATCTCATTTTATTATTTGAATTCTACCAAATATTCTTTGTTGGCTTACTTAGTACTAAGTATCATATGGATGTTGGTTCTTTGGGTAGATCTACGTTTTCAATCCCCTAATTATTTAACCAGTTCATCCCATTATGATAGCATCATATATCTTAGATTTAAATAATGTTTTTCTATGATAACATGTTCATATACATAATTCTAACTAAATAAGTCACAAATTGTCACATATCTTCTACGTTGAATGGTAACATGTTTGTTTATACTAACATCATTTAGAAATTTTATTTCTAAATAATCTATTACAAAATATTTTGAACTATATCAATTTTTTATAAATATTATTTCGAATCTAATGATGCCTTAAATGAGACAAATATTTAAGACTATTGTCTATATTTATATCCTAAATAATTTATTCCTTAATTTTTAATTCTTAAAATAAACCTACCTACACATTTTTTTTTCAGAGTAAAAATATTCCAAACCTTATGTTTCCCACTTCTCCACATAAAAATTATATTTATATATAGAATCAAAATTGAGGCCCAAATACCTATAAGATGGAACTACATAAAGTTTCCCACCATTAAAAAACATAATTATGTACTTGTTCCAAAAACTATTAATAAAAAATGTTCATGGTACATCAATTATGAGCTTAACCATCACACACCAACTCGCAAAATGTGTTGATCACTAATTAATAGTGTCAAAGTCATCACAGTCGTTGATGATTAGAGTCAGAATAATCAACATAAGGCTACTCACTTGCATAAATCTAACTACTCACCTAACCATAGTTGTCAATCATGGTTACAATTTTAATTAACTACCCACTCATCATTAGCATTTTAATTAATTAACCTATGCAGTGAAGTTGCTAGTTCCCTGGGTAGGAACAAAGGATCAAGTAGGAAAATTAAATTAATTTATGACCTATGTCAATTTCAGACTTGGTTCAAGATTAAACCATTTCATTATTATGTGAACTCATTTGAGATTAAACCATTTCATTCTTGTGTGACCTGGTTTAAGATTACCCCATTTGATTCCCTCATAACCTAGTTTGAAACTACTTGGGAATTGGATGTCTATTTTAATTGTAGTTTTAGTTGCTTCCAATATCTTGCATTTGTCTAACCCTTACACCAATTTCCTAGCATATCAAGAATTTTTGATAGACAGGCAATTCTTGCATTGTATATTAGGGATTGTCTTTGTGTTAATAAGTTATGGATTTGATTTTTTCACATTTATGAAAATGTTTGGCATTTCTTTCCTTGTTTACCTTATTAAATGTCCACTTGTCCTTTGATGATCACAAATATGATTGAATCTATAAAAAACACTAGAGAGGCTCTTATACACCCTATTCATTTGACCAAGGCATTCTTGTGTAGATGCATTCTATTGCACTAAAGGCCTTCCTAATATCCAACATGTTGGCTATGTGATTTTCCATGTTTGCATTATTTTCATTTCTTGATTTACCTACCTTGGTATTTAATAAATGGGATCTAAGAATCTCAAGCTCTATCTATCACTTTGTCATCATGAGAATGATAAATTAATATAGCTAATGCATTCAAGTACCAATGGATTTTAGTTTGGAATTGGAATTATTATTTAATGGGAACACATGAATGCTTTATATAAATTTTGTTAATGTAAGCAATGTGTTGAACAAAATAAAATGGAGAGTGGTGGCAGATTCTATGTAGTCCTTTTTGAGTTTTTATGTGTATGTAGTGTTTCAGTGAGAGGGAGTAGTCATAGATTTACTCATTTTGGGAGAAAGTCATTTCCTCTAGGGTTCTTTTTTATTATCATATCTACTTCTTACTAGGTTTCATAAAATAGAATGGAGAGCGGTAGCAGATTCCATGTCCTCCTTTTTGTATTTATGATCATAAAAGGGCAAGTGGACATTGACTCAATCTCTATGTATTATTATATCCTCATGAGAATTATATATATACCTAAATCTATGGAAAATACTATATATACTACTATACACCCTATTCTACTATGTTGAACAACTCTCCTCCTCTAAATTCATAGTGCATATGACCTTGCATCCACACTAGAATTCATTGGTCAAATGAATAGGGTGTATAGGAGCCTCTCTAGTATTTGTTCTACCTTGTTGAAAAAATCTCTTCCTTTAAAATTTTAGTGCATATGACCCTACATATAAGATCTTTTGCTTATGTATAAAAATAAATTATTAGTGCATATGAACCTAAATATAAGATCTTGTCTTTATGTATAAAAATAAATTATTAACAAAGACTAAATATTGGGAGAGCTTAGCCTTATGTATAGTGGGCCTCTTCCAAGGAGAAACAGGGCTCAAGAAATAGTAGGTATAGGTAAATTGAAGATAATTATGAACACACTATGAGTGTGCTTATCTGAAGAATTTTACTATTTCCCCATACCTAATCTTTCTTCCTATATTGGGGATTTTATTTATGTTAATAAGATATGGATTCAAATTTTTCACATTTATAAAAAAAACTATGGGATTTCTTTCCTTGTTCAACTTTTTCAATGACCACTTGCCCTTCTATGATGATAAATATGAATGAATCTATCCTAAGTAAGTCAGGGATTACATTTTATGTAGGGACATATGCACCATTATCTTTTATGGATGGTCATATGCATTTTTGTTTTAATAAGGTAACATTGATCTTTGCTTTGTTTTGTCCTTTAAAATGACCATCTGTTAAATGATATTCTATATTTGAACAATAAAACTCTATTTCCTATGAAAAGGAGGACTAAGTGTGTGTTTTAATAATAAGAACAACTTGTAAACTACATGGAAACTTAAGAAATATCTATTATTGCTTTGTATATTAGGGATATTTAGTGAAATTCTAAATAGACCTTAAATGGTGAACCTAATTTTGTGTTACACAGAATAGTGTAGATTTGTAAAATGAAGAATTCTTAAATTGGCTCAAATAACTAAAGTATGGGTGGTGACAATCCAAATACTAAATTATACTACTAATTATGCTTTCCATGTAAAATTTTATTCAACATTGCCCTTCTTACGAGCCTTGCAAAAATCACATTTACAAGATGATCCATGTTCAAATCTCACAATTGGCATGTTCTATGGCAAGAAAGCATAAAAAATTATATAGAATATTATATTTTATGAATTAAAATATTGAGTATATGAGGAAAAACATAAATATAAGGAGAGTGAGTTGGTGTAATGTTTCTAAACATATTTTATTCTAAAATTAACAAGAATAAAATCTGAGAGTCCCATACAGAATTTGAGTTGTCAAATTCATAGTGAAGAAAAAATATAGGAAAAATTGAACCATAATTTAGTATGTAAGGCTTTGAATAAAACATATAAACACTTAAATTAGAGGCCACACATAATTTATAATTAGAGCATAACAAAAGTGAACATATTAATTTATTTATTTTAGTCCAATGTAGATGGTCATAAATTTAACAAGCCCGTCAAAAGTGATATCCCTATTTATATATAATTAGATTTACCTTTAATAGATCATAAATCGAATCCAAAAGGATTTCAATTTAAGTTAAAACAATATTCCATAAAATACTTGCAAAGTACTAGTGTTGAATGTTAATATGATATTTGTCATATTGGTGGTTTATGTGTTTGTTTGCAATATGTCAGTGTTTTTAGAACCTCTCTCTAGTTGGCATTCGAATCACTTATGGAATCCCCTATTCCAACTCAGAGATGTAACAAGAAGAGACTTAGATCAAGTTGTTATCAAATTGAATGAAATTTTTAGTCAGCCACCACCTTCTTGGGCTAGTCATACAAATCATGTTGCCAGGATTTGGTGGGATACTAATAATGCTTTAAATTTGGAGCTGTTAAAAGGAAATTGGTCACGTCAAGAAATAGAAATGACGGATATAAATTTTAAGTCTAATCTCTTATAAAAATTAATTATTCCACATCATGAAATATCATTGAATCCTATGGTGAAAAGTTGGTTTGACATGTACTTTGATATAACTAGTAATGCAACATTATTTCTAGAGAGATTCTTTTGTACTTATCACCTTGTGATTAGATTTCAACTTTAAGCATCAAACAGTCTTCATGATAATTGTGTATAATTGTGAAACTCTCTATATTTAAACTTGAATTAAATCTCAAACACGTGTTGGATGACCTTACATACCAAGAAGCAATGTGGTGAAGAATTCATTTTCCAACACCATCATAAGAATATGAGGATGATATAAATGCTTGTGATCATGATGGGTAATATTTAAATTAGTTGTAAGTAATTGACAATGGATAGTGGTATAATTTTTTACATGTAATGAAGAAGAAGATTTTTTATCATGAAAACTTTTTGTATAATTTTTTACATGTAATGAAGAAGAATCTTTCATTTTGTTTCATAATTGTGTTCTATCATCTCATGGGCCTCCCTAAATTTGGTGGAAAAGAATTGTGCTTTGGTACATGGGAATTATGGTAATATCATGTAGGGTTCTTAGCAATTTCAATTTTTTTACCCTCTCTTGATTCTATGGGAATCATAGCAAATTCCCCTATTTTTAAAACCATGTCTTCATTTTATGGGCTTCATAGAAATTTTTATTTTTTTAACCCTTTCTTGAAGCTATGGGCTTCATAGTAAAATCACATTCCTGGGCTCAGCCCATATGCATGCAGTTAGTGTGTGCTACTTAAGATTGTCTATAAATGCAACTACCTCATGCATGCACTATTTTGTCCACTTCTATGTTTTGATGAATTTATTTTGATATGTTTTATGAAGGGTTTTATATTTATTTCGATTAAAAAAATATTATGTAATACATGGAAACATGTGTTCACTTAATATGAAAATTCCATTTCTAATTCATTCAATGAAATGTTCTCCTTGTAGGCTATAATAGATGGAAAAAAGGTGATAAGAAATAATTCACCTTGAACTATAAAAGCTAGGTGATGGTCCATTTGAATGTAGTTTTATTCAGTTATCCAATTTTCCTGACGTTAATGGGGAAGACTTGTTAGATGCCAAGGTTGAGAAGGATAAGGTTGATGACTTCATCAAAAGAGAATCAAGAAGGGTGTTGTTCCCTACAAATTTTCATGTTTTACATCGTAAGAGAAATTTAGATTTTACTTCAAAGGATATCAAGATCAACATAACCTATGAATATGTCATATCGTTCACCTCACACTAAAGATTTCAAGTTGGTGTCTATTAAAATGCTATTATGTTTCATTCATGTAATTTTTTCATCTTGCATGACTATATATTTGTTCCCCATAATCATGTAGGTACTGGTGTTCATATGGACTTGATGAATTTTAGTAAATTGATGCCATGTCAAAAGACAAGTCTTTAATTCCCAAATTAGGAAAGGGTAGCCATCTGGGTCAAAGGCATTTAATGTGTAGTTGCTATTATCATTTCAGCACATGATGCTTGGTGTGTAGACCTGATCATGTATTTCTTACATATAATCAAGTAGAACACATGGACAATGACTATAACTATTACCTCAACCAATAATATGATCAATTCAAAGTCAAGAATGTTTTATTCCTCTTCACATCAACCCCCAACTTAATTAATGGGTTCATAAGCTACTATTATTGGGAATGTTTGTTGATGCTATCCACCTTAAACACTAGGAGATGGTGTATTGAAAACTTGTATTGTTTAGTGGTGAAATAGAGTGGGATGATATTTTGAGCAAGGATAACATATATAATAAAGTGTGATTAATCAAGGAGGAAAAATATATGTACAATGTTGATGATGCAACAAGTGTTCAAGTGTCAGCTCTGGTGAATCTAAAAAAGTGTTTTTTCTATCAAGGATATAATGGGGGAGAGTTTTATGGATATGGGGAAATACCCTTCATCTTTGGCATCCAACTCTCAAAACAACAAGAATGGTTGTTGAGATTTGGGAAGAATAGCTTATTCACAATGGATTCAATGTTTGGGATGAATGTAATCAAGGTATTATGCCAATGTTTGTAAGAGTAGTTGATAATATTAGTTGTTCTAATGGTTATAATAATAGTACTTATTCTAATATTTTTATTTTTTTCTTGTAGACTTCCAATGGTACACACTATTGGTGTTTGATTTCAAACACAAAGGTCTACTCGTTGCATGGGTAATTATGTCTTAGTCATGTAATTTTGACATAAGATAATGGATGCAAATTCTTCTTGAAAGAGTACATTTGAAAGACATTGAATCAAATATTAGTGCCTTCATGGTTGAGGATGTTAGTACAGAGATAAACTCTATCAGGTTCATCATCGTTATTCCTACATGCATCACGGAATTCATATTTGTATGTTTATAGATACCATCTCCACCTTATTCCATTTGATTAAGAAAAAATATTATGTTATGCAAGGATACATTCAACTATGAGGTCTAGTTATGAATTTAACATGTTCATATCATGTGGTTAAATAATTTTATAGCAAAGGTGAAAGATGATGATATAAGATGTGAGATGTTTCATGATTTGGGGTTCATAATGCATAGTTTTGTTGATGAGGACATGGATAAAAGGGAGTCCAAAAAGCTTGTATAATTATGTCACTCTTCTCAACCCACCTTGGTCAAATACTAGAAACAACACTAGGCATACAGGGTTGGAATGTGGTCATGATGATGTCAGACACTTATGCATGATGGAAAAGACACCAGTGCATCTATAGAATCTTACCACTCCTATTTGAAATTTCATTTCCTAAGAACATTTAAGGACTTTTGCACATCATAGGGTGGATTGGCTTGTTCACCAACTAGCAACATTAGTTTATGTACATTATTGGTGGCTATAGCTATGGAAGGACACCAGCTTCCATAATAACTTCAAAGTAGAAAAACATTAAAAATTTTCAGGGGTACAGGCTTTGAACATCCCAGATTCTCATGTTACTTTTGACAATAGTGACCCTCATACAACGTGGGTGCAAAGTATGAAAGATGAGATGTTACATTATCACATCTTCAATGTAATGCCTTCCATGTTGATGTGCAATTAATCATTTTCAATCCAAGGATATACTTACAATTATGTGATTAAGGTAGACCTGATGTGAAATATGATAAATTAGGTAGTTGTAGAGGATACAAACATAATTCATGGTGTTAATGAGATAATAAAAGACATTGATGTTGAGTACCATGTAAGTTTTGTTCCCCTACATATTGTATGCATTGATAACTTTGATGTAATTTTAGTTTGTGTAATACATTTTTATTTCATAGGTCAAGGATAATAGAGTTAGAAATGAAAATGAAGGAGAAGGCATGGATTTGAGAGATTTGCAAAGTAAAATTTATGGTGTATCGGATATCTATATGCAAGGATGAGGCTATGAACGAGAAGGTGTTGTAATAAATCTAGTGGATGATACTAAAGACTAGATTAAGGGGGATACTATTGTATGTTTAGTAACTAGTTACAATCATATTACTTTTCATATTTTTTTGGCATTGCTCACTAGATGTTTTTCACTTTATAAATAGATCCCATACACTGCTAGAGTTGATGATGTTGAGGTCCTAATATGCAGAGCACAAGATGTATTTGATATATGTTGTGTAGTGGATAGAAGCATATAACTATGGCATTATCCAAAAATTATATGGAACTAGATTACAACAAGGCACAAAGTAGGGTGATATTGAATGCACAACACCCAATGCATCATCTATTTCAAAAAGTGTAGGATGGGTATGGAACTTCCATGTATAGATAGAGAAAATTCATAAAAAATATTAATAGACACAAATATTAGAGCATGTCATATGAGACCACACTTATTCCAACCCCGCCTCATAATAATCCAAAATGACAAGTCTAGGATGACAAGCTTAATTGTGAAGCAAATCAAGATAGTGGTGGACATAATAGAGATAATGCATTCTCATTGTAATTATTTGTAGGTTTCAGTGACAACACAACAATAATAAATGTATGTAACAATAATAAATTCATGTAATAAAAAATAATTTTTTTTTAAAGGTAAATAGTTCTCTTAGACTGCCCACATGTTGTAATATATTATATAAATGTATTTTCTATTAATGTATTTTTTGAATGATATTTGAACCCTACCCCAATGATTGCAGTAAAGCTAGCCATTATTTTATACATAAATCAAATTTATAAATATTAAATAAATAAATAATGTTACAAAAATTATATAAACATATAATACAATAGTTTTGAGGTACATTTCATTGGTTAGTAGCTTTAATACCTTGTTCATGCTTATAAGAGTCTCTTTAGTCCTCTTTTTACAACTAATTTTTACATCAACTACCTTTTGACAACTAATTTTGTGATGGTGGTCACCTTAAATTATATTACTTTTGTGATGGTGGTCATCCTTTATCCCTTAGTTAAAATAATTTTTTTATCCAAGCTCTTTGTGATTGCCTCATGTTACCATGTAAATAAAAAAAAGTAACCCTTATGATGGTGCTCATTCTTTCCTCCAATGCTATTCTCCATGTTGAAATGTTTTTCCCTTATCAAGGACTGTACTCAAGTTCCTTTGATTGTAAACAGGATATGTATTTTAGTAACCTCTACAATTTTTCATTTCACCACTTTATTAGGGATTTCATTTACCTATGTATCTTTTCATTAAAATCTAAACCCATTCACCCAATTTTCCTTTCTCATAGGTTTATTTCATTTGGAATCATCTTACTCAATCACTCAGGGATCACAATGATATTCATAATGAATCTTACTTGCTTCTTTCACTTAAAAAAGTTTGTCCAAAGCTTGCTTTCTTGACTATAATCAGAATCCTAGCACCCCTGTATATGTACAAAAAATCCAAGCACACATATATTTCCTTGAAGGCTCACTAATAAATATACACATATATATATAAAGAATAATCCATTTGTCTTGAATAAGGAACATCACCATTAACACTTATTTTCATGTATGGGGTTAACAGTCATACAAAAATAGTCCATCAAAGGTAGACTATGTAAATAGAGTAAGGTTGGGTATGATTATGTCAAATGTTTCCAAGAATCTAATATGCATTCATGAGGTTATGAGAACCTTCCCAATGTTTCTATTAGGATCTTAATCTATTCTAAATGTTGATAAGACAAGCAATTCAATGTATTTATCCCTTCTCAAACTCATGTATTGATTTTGTCTTGAAATAGGAAATAGGGTACTAGTATGTGCAGATAGGGTTCCTTTGTTCTTGAAGGCTATATATTATCAATATGCTCTTTATCCTATAGAGCCTCACAAAATAAAAATAATCTTGCATCATGAAACTTATTTTCTTTCTCATTGTATAGCTTGAATTCCTTGTAGGAATCAAAATATCCCAAGTGAAAGCATTTTCAAGTCTTGGGGTCAAATTTAATTATCTTCTCCTTTGAAATCAATACATAACACGTGGATCCAAAAATATGAAGACTTCATGTTGAATGGAGATGACCACAACACATCTCACACATAATATTTGATTCAAGAGTTGTTGATGTTTATTTTTTGTGAAGATATAATGTTATTTTACTTACTTCAATTGAAAATTTCATATTTACTCCTTTGAAGTACAACATTGCATGAAACATATTCATCATAGTTCTATTCATTCTTTCAACTAGTCTTTTTGGATATGGAGTGTGAGAATTATGAGATGGTGTTTGATCCTATTTTTCTTAAGATAGGATTTAAACTTATTTAATGTGAATTCACCACAATTATTTGTCCTCAGTGTCTCGATGAGGTTTTGTGCTTCATTTTCAATTATTATTCAAAACATTTTTAAATTATCAAAGGATGTTGATTTATTTTCTAGAAATTATATTCATGTCATCCTACTATATTGATTAATGACCAACATGAAGTACTTATGAACAATAGTGGAGAGGATTGGAAGAGAACAAGTCTAAATGAGCAAGATGCAACATTCTATCTGCATTCCACTATGACATTAGAGTTGGTTCTCTTGCATGTTTAGCCAAGATTCAGGCTTCACAGTTTTCATCTAATTTCATAGGCAATGTATGCATGCCAATAACACCATTATTTTGTAATGAAACAATTTTTTTTATAGTGAGTGTGCCCAAATTGAGTATGCCTAAACATGTTTGGGGATATTTCAACTTCCATGAGATGAGCATAATTGCTTGAATTTGATGGCTCACCCTTGAGTTTGAGAAGTTTCCCTTCCTCATATCCAATCAAGATGACTACATTATCACTTTTCCTCCTAATTATGAAATAACCATTATCAAAAATAATGGAATGGGCTTATTTCCTTATGATAACTAGGGATAATAAGTTTAGTTTCCATTAAGGAAGGTAGGGAATATTGTCAAGTTTGTAGTCTAGAAGCCCTGGGCACTTGAGTTGAATTGTACCTCTTCCCTATGGTTGTATACTTGATATGTCTATGAGTTATATTTAGCCACAAATTTATTTATTTTAATCCTCAAATAAGTCTTTTCAAGAATTCATGAGTTGAGTGCCACCAGTATCAAGAACCCAAGCATCAAACCATGAGGAACTGATAGACACATTCTTTGCTTCATAATATGTATTGGAAAACACATATTCACTGGTAAATTGGGATCAATTTGACTCTTTTGATAGTTTCTTTGACTTTCCCTCTTTTTTTATGTTATGATTCATTTTTTTCCCATGGAGTCCTGCATTCATGATTCTCATTGATACCTTTCCTGTCACACCATTCATAGTAGAGGTTTTATTTATCATTGTATTTTTGACTTTGACCACCATTATTTTCATTTTTTCCACCTTTTCCCTTGTAATTGTTCTTATAATTTTTATTTCCTTCATTTTTTGAACATGTGGCCTTGCTTGATGGTTTGGAAGAATTTTTTTTGACATAGTACACACATTTGCCTATTGTGGTTTTGGTTTTCCTTCCAAAGGGCTTTTCTTTTTCTTCCATATTTTCAACAAACTAGTCAAATGTGAGAGTTTTCAATGGTTTTCTTGATTATAGAGACTCCAAATAGGTTGACTAATTTGGAAGAAGAGATTTTATGAATTCAGTCATGTATATTTTAATTTTGACACCTATTACTTTAACATCATATTTGATAGAACGTATCTCTGAAGATAATCTCATTACATCACCATCCTTCAACTATAGGTTAAACAACTTTAAATGTAACTTAGTGAATTCTAACTATTAAAGGGAGTCTTATAGCTAATTTAGTCTATGATATGATTACCATGGTGTATTGCACCCCTATATATGATGAAACACATCTCCACCCACTAATGCCCTCATCAATGCCAAAGCCTTTTGGGTTTTTAGCTTCCATGTCTGAGTGTCCTTTACATTCCCTATTGATTCATTTGGTTGTTTTACCCCATCCCAAATATTGAACCATATATCATTTAATATGGGTGTGTTCTCCACTTTCCAAGACCATTCTAACCAACTATCTTTGCCATTCAAGGTAGTTCCAATAATAGATTTGATGGAATGCATGGATTTGAGTTTTTGTTTGTGTTTTTGGAGGTTTTGAGATTTTTTTAACCCCAATTGGTTCCTTATCACTCCAAATGGTCACCTTTTATATATAATCTAAGGTACTAAAAAAGACTCACTTTTTCATTAACACCAACCTAAAAATTGAAACTTATTAACCAATATACTTGATTTTTTTTTATTTATGGATTTAAATTTTTTGACATACATTAATGGATAAAAAGAGTATCTCTCTTTATTTATCCTTTAATTACATAATTTGGTTATTTTTACCCAAATTTTATTAGATTAGGTTGCTCAAGTCAATTAAAAAATTACTATACAATCTAATTATTAAAATGCTTTAAATTTGGAAAAGCACTTAATATTAAAATTTTGATTTTTGAAATTAAAAAATCTTTAAATTACCTTATCTGGACCTTCCATTTATATCATGTGGAAAGGATTACCATATTTGAATAAAATAAAATATATAGCCTCTAGTTGAAACAAAGAGTCCTACATAGAAGAATGACACCATACAACAAATCGTTAGATTAGTGTGCCACATTGATCCTTCTATAACTTTCAATAGATACTCCATCTAGCTAGGGGAACCTCCATGTATATTCTCATAGCTGAAAATTGTCATAAATAACTACAAATCTATAAAATTGTGAGTATGTAGCAAAAATGCCTCTGTAGTACAAAAATATCTATTTGAAAACCTTGTCAAAAATGACATCATCTCTGAAAACAAATCTCACATAGTCCTTAATATCAAAAAACCTTATTCAATGGTAGAGATGATACAAAATAATAGAGTATAAATAATCAATGACAAAGATTAAATCTATGCAAGTTGTATGATTGAATATATGGAGATAGAAAAATAAATTAATAATTTTTCAAGCTCTAATGCCAATGATAGGCTAGATTATATTTAGAATGATAATGAAATGTATATTTCAAAATTCAAATTGAAAAGGAAGTAATAAATATAATTTAAAGCCAAAATATGAATTATCACTTCACCTACCAAGAAGTCCATTCAACTACCTATAGTAATTTTG
>JARHVA010007711.1:37500-65000 GCA_037957365.1 Torreya grandis | reverse complement strand
TCCATTGCATCTTTAGACTGATTCTAAGGCAAATTTACACATGGATACTCATCTCTACATAATGCCTCTTCCAATCACTTGGGTTTATATTAAAAAATTCAAAGATCTATTTCCTTCAAAAGTGTCCGTATAAAAATAGTAGGGTTTTCCACCCAAATATTAGAAAAGGTGGCATTTGCATAACTAGGTGGCCAAGATGAGAAGGTCACCAAAAGAGACATTGATCAGGGCCATTGTAATCCTATTTTTTTAAACAACCAATTACAATAATGAATTGTAGAGGGGCAATAAGAAAGGAGGTGATTTATAGTTTCTTCATTTGAGCAACACATCACACATATGGAAAGATCTTCAATGCCCATTCTCTTTAGTTGATCTGAAGTGAGTATCCTACTTTGGGTGGCTAACTATACAAAATATCCTACCTTAGGAGAGCCACCACTATTCCAACACATTGCTTTCACCCAGGCATAGACATGCTCCTCACACTCAGTCATTTTGTAATCTAGGTTGATATAATCTATCCCAATTTTAGCCATAGTATATTGAGTGGCATTTTCCTTAGAATTGATGAATACTTTAATTTTAGCCAAAATTTCTTCTTAATCTAATTTTTTAAGAGTTCACAATTGGAACAAATTTCAATCTTTTCCATTTCCATTTAAGCATTCCATCCCAAGAAATGGGTTTCAAATAATAATAAACCTTATTTCCTCATAAGACAAACAAGACAATGTTTGAATCATCCAAGCCTTGAAGCTCTTGAAGGGGCTTATGTCCACTCTAGGAGTCCTCCCAAAATTCTATCATGTGATAATTATTCACAATCTAAGAGACACGATTTGTGATTATACTGTGTCTTTTGAGGATGAAGTTTCATATGTGAGAGCCCTTATAGGGACTATGGTCTAAAGAAATGTTAACTAGTTCAAATTCACAAAAATACTTGAATTGCAGAAACATATTCCAAGGAGCCTTAGGATTTGAGATCATGTTCGAGACCAAATTTTTTACAAGATCCAAAATTTGAGATGATAATTTTTAAATCCTAACCCAAGCATAGGCTTGAGGGAGATAGACTTTATTCCACTTTAGTAGATATAATTTATGTATGAGCTGAACCTTGCCATAATAAGTCCTTCATAATTCCATTGATTGTCTTGATCACTGAAGTAGGAGGGGTTTGGATTAACAAGATATTAATTAGAATTTCCCTAAACACTGACTTAGTGATGGTGATTCTGCTAGATGGAGATAGCCCACTTTCCTTTCCAAGCCTACAATTTGGCCCAAAAAGCTTTGATCAAGGGGTGTAAAATGCTAGCCTTACCCACTCTTATTAAAAATGGAATGCCTATATATATTTTAGGGAGAGGCTAATATTTAAATTAAATATGTTAGTTATGGTTCTCTGGGAGTGAATATCCACATTCATAACATATATCTCAGATTTTGTGTCATTGACCAATTGCCTAGAAGTAGCCTTATAACATGACAAGAGTTTTCTAAAAGATTGAGCCTCCTATACTAATGTTGATCCAAAAATTATTGTGTCATCAACACACTACTAATGAGATAAGTTATCTAACCTATCTGTAACTTTAAAACCCAAAATTTTACTATCATTTAGTGCCCTACAAATCAAATGACTCAAGGCTTCTGCTAAGACAATGAAGAGGAATAATGATAAGGGATACCCTTGGCATAGCCCATGATAGGTTTAAAATAACCTAAAATGTTCCCCATTTACAAGTACAAAGAATCTTGGACTTACTATAAAACTAAAGACCTAGTTTCACAAATCTAGATCAAACCCAAATTTGTGAAGAACTTTGATGTGGAATTTCTAGTTGATCACATCATATGATTTTATGATATCATGTTTCATAATCATTCCAACCTTATGGCTAATCATGAGAGAGTGAACAATTTCATGATTAATGATGATGCATTTCTAGATTTGTCTACCTAGGACAAACTCTCCTTGTTGTTTTGAGATGAGATAATCTAGGATTAGCTTGAGGTGGAAGGAAATGACATTTGAAATGATTTTATATTATATATTTCCAATTGAGATGGGTTTGTAGTCATTGAATCAGGATTGAGACTCTCTTTTAGGGACCATGTATATGGTGCAATTGATTTTCAATCCTACCTTCTACTTCATCCTACATTAATAAACCATAATAATAACATATACTCTAACAATATCCTAGAAACTTTGAGAGAAGGCAATAGGGAATCCATCGGGCCCTAGTGATTTAACCTTCCCCATACATAACACTACTTTCCAAATTCATTCCATAGTAAATATGGCCATCAAATATTCATTCTGGTGAGCTTTCACCAATTTAGGGATGCATTTATTTCTATCATATGAGTTCTTAGAGGGGAGACTTCAGTGCTACATAAAAAATCTTGAAAAAACCAATTTCATCCTTTTTAATCTCAAAATTTGTATTGAATTGAACCTCAGACCTAATTTTGATGATTAAAATATGATTACTTGTTCGATTAGCACTATTGGAGTTGTGGAAAAAAATTATTCATGTCCCCTTATATGATCCAAATGTCCCTTGATTTATGTTTCCAATACACCTCCTCCTTGTTATGCAATTCTAAGAGTCCTATTAAAAATGATTTCTCTTAAAGATAGAGATCTAAATCTATTCCTAGAGCCATCATAATTCTATTTATGCATCCCAGTTCATCATCTATTCTATCGATTTCCTTGAAGATATTTTTGAAACATGCAAGATTCTATTCTTTGATGTGGGTTTTAATGAAAATCAAATTTATAGTCATTAAAAACATCTTAGAATCCCTTGACGATGAAGGTATGCCCCAATATTCTTTAATCAAAGAGTGAATAGAATAGTATCTCAGCCACATCATTTCCAATTTGAAAGTGAAAAGGGGAGGAGCCCCATCCTCCACTATTTTTTATTCAATTGGATCATGATCTAAATCAAAAATAAGGAGGATGCTCTTGTCTAAAATCCAATCACTGACTAGATAGTTGGGAGACACCATGTACTAGTCTAAGTGTTCAACGAGGTTGTAAAAGCCTCCTCTTCTATTTGACTAAGAAAACATATAATTTTTTCAAGGCAAATCTACTAACTCAGTCACAAAGAGAAAAGAGGAAAAATATTTTGGGGATTGATAATATCTACTAATACCACTACTTTTTTTAGATCCATCTAATATAGCATTAAAGTCTCCCCTAATGATACTCTTTTACCCCATGAGTGAGGAGAGTTGGTTTTTGATTTCAAACCAAGATTGAGATTTGATGTTAGTGGAATTAGGTACATGCACATTGAATAAGAAAAAGAAAATATTGGAGGAATTTATAGAAACTTTACACAAAATCCATTTTGCACCTACCTTGTAAAAGTAAACCCTCACTCTATTAGGGGACCAAAGAAAATTAAGGCCCCCTCAAGATCCTTTACAATGGACAAAAATACCCTTCCAAGGATTCCATATTTTATCAAAAAGTTCCTTCACAATTACCTCTTTTAATTTTGTTTCTTAGAGGAGATAAAAGTCAACCCCATTCTTTAACATTTGATGCCCAACCAGACATCATTTCTTAGGGGTGTTCAAGTCCCTAACATTATTGAAAAAGAGCTTCATGATGCTATAAAGGGTAATTTCACCCCCATTTATAAAAAAAATGAAATGATCAATGATGGATTACATACCTTGAGAAACTTCTTATTTAGTGATTACTTTCCCATGTTTCCTCCATCTTTTGCTATGAAAGCCACAGTTTGGAATTGAGATGAGGAACTTTTTTTGAGATAAAGAGAGAATTTATTTTGAATTAATCTACTCTTCATCACTAAAATCAACCACTACTAGGGATACTTGTAAATATTTTACCCATCTAGATTGCTCATCTAAGAGATGGATAGCATCATTTATGGTGCTCTCCTCATTTTTCCTAGAAATACACTATCGGCCCACACATTCCTTGAGATTTGTATCCATAGAGGAAATAAATTGAATTTAATTAACCATCATGTCTAGTGATAGTGTAATTTGATTTTCCAATTTATATTTCCATGCAAGGTTTTCTCCAAATTTGGAGTTGAATCCCGCAAGAGAGGTGTTTCCCCCATATTGGGTTGAGGTGGATTTTTCATATTTCTATGAATCAAGGATTTAGACATTGGTCTAGGATTGGCTACCCATTTTTGATCAAACTTTTGTTTATTTCCTTATCCAAGGCACTAGCTATGAATATGGAAAATCATTCAACACTTATAACATTGAAATGAAATTTTATATACATCAATCTTCTGATTCTATGTGCCTTTCAAAGAAAGAAGAGAAAGGTAGTCCAAATTTTGATTTTTGAGGTCTATCCTGACATAAATGTTTTCATAGGATGCTAAGACCCCTTTCAAAGTAATTGAATTGATTCAGATAAATTTTCCTAAAGCCATGTCAATATTTGTTAAGCAATAATCATTCCAATACTCTAGTATAAGAATACACAATTGGACCTAAATGGGAAAGCACCCTTTCTTGGTAGAAAGAAGATTGAAATTTGGATACTAGGATTGTAGACAAAGCACTGAATCACCCATCAACCAAGGTCCACTTTCTAAAATCATCTTTTTCCTCTCCTTTAATGGTAACCTAATGATGAATAAACCTTTTAGAAAAAATATGAGGATAAAACCTAAACCTCACGTATCTACGAACTATGCATTTATTTCTCCAATAGTTGGCCACTTTATTATGAAATTCTTGATTTAACCGATAGATTTTAGGGTTTTGAAATTATCCTCAAAATAAGTATCCTCAAATGAGATGGCAAGTGGACATCCTTTGGAGGGATTATTTTTTGCCAATGAATATAGATTTTGGTTTAATGGGAGATCTACATAGTCTTTCAAATATTTGAGGTACAAATGCTTGGATGAAACCATACCCAAGGGGATTCAATTCACACCTAATATCACAACATGATTGGGTCTTTTGTCATCTTGTATATCCTTTGTCCACTCCTAATCATTGCCCAACCACTCCTTGTATCTCATATCCTTTTGATATTCCCTTATCACCTGAATCAACTCACATTTAGATTTCCAATTTTAAAATCCCAACTTACTAGGCACACCACCCACACATAGTTTTTTCTTATCATGCAAGTTCGCCATTTTTTTTATAAAATTATTATTCTTGTAAACCCCATTTTATAGCATACATATTAATATTATTATTTTGTCTCTTTTATTAACGCTATGGCCTTAATGAATTTTTTTTATTAATTTAATTATTAATTCTAATTTATATTCTCAAATTATTACTTTCACAATGAATTAATTGTAGGCAATAAGTTATGTAAATGGAGTTTGGGGATAATTTCCTAGACATAACCCACTACATGTGTGTGTTATAACATAATGTGTATGAATTATGTTAACTTATAGAAATGAGTATGTGTTATAGGAATGCATGCACTTTACTATAAGTTAACATAATGTGTACACTTTATTTAAACTATAAAACAAAAAAACCCTCGACCTCTATCATTCTTTCCTACTTCATAACCATGTTTTAGTGTTTCTCATTCGTGTTTTGGCCTAGAAGATCATGTTTTTCCTTCAAGCTCACATTATAGCTTACAAATATTCATTTTACCCATCATTCACCAGATTGACAATGACACCACAAAGAAGTAGGTTTTTTTTTGTAAATTAAATCAATTTTCATTTTTATATTTTTGTGAATGTGAATTGCATCTAGTTTATTTTTTTATTTTTCTCCAATAAGTTGGCATGCTCCACCTAACCCTCTACCTAATCCTCTTCCTAACCTTTTACCCAACCTTTATAACCCTTTTAACCCTCCTAGCCCTCTGCCTAACCCTCTACCTAACCATCCTATAGCTCCCCTATGTCCCCTAGGTAGTCCGGAGGATATAGTTTCTCATATAGTGGATAACAAAATTGAAATTGAGTAGCTAATTAAGATAATGATGAACACCCAGTGCACCTACTTGACCAATAACCTTGAATTAGTATTAGGTCAAGTTGACTTCATAGCAAGTCAAATTGATAGATGGAAGTCGTATAGGGATAGGTGTGGGGCTTACTATGCTGAGAAATTATCAAAATCTAAGGTGAAGAAAAAACATATAAAAAAAGATCAAATTTGTGCCTTATTTATCAACCCAACCAACAATTCCCCATTTCCCATAATGACCAAAAATTTCCCAATCCATCGATGCCAACACTATTTGATTAAAGCCAATTTTTGGCAATGATGATGGATGGTGTTTCATTATCCCCCTTATGATAACCTTGAGGTCCCTCTATAATTTTAAAGGAAACTATGTTGTGAGTTTATCCTCAATCAAATTTCAAATCACTTTGACTATGGTGAGTTTTAGGCTAAGGGAAAGTCTACACATAGGATCGACCAGGTGCATGTCATGCACTTAATCTGCCTGTAAGGATCAATACCCAAAGAAACTTCATCTAGAGATTCCCTCTATGATAATAGAGGTTGTGGAGATAGACACTTTTCATGTGCTTAGTGTGATTATTGATATAATCATTCATAATATAAGTAGACTTTAAAAAATAGATGATTGAGATACTCTAGTTAGAGGTCATACCTAACCCCACCCATACAAATGTTGTGGTTCTATATGCACTAGACCTTCATATGATGATGGTGGTACTTCAAAGGTATTATAGGATATGGTCTTGAATAATGAGTTGTTATCACACACATTTAGTTTAGATACATTGGGAGTCTCTACATACATGCAAGTATCTTTTATATAAATTTAACGTTAAATTTTTAAGTTATATTTGTAACTTAAAAAGGTAAAAATTAATTTAGACATTTAAATTAAATAATATATATGTATTTTTTTATGTTTCAAGTGGAGCCCTTGCCTTTGACATCATAACTAGGTAGTGGGCCAATCCCTACTATATCTATCTATGTTAGTACTACAGCATATACATTTATAGAGGTAAAATTTAAAGTGAATCTTATATACTATAGATGTACATTCATACAACTTAATTGAATCATTGGTAAATTTTGTGTAAGAAAATATAAAATACCTGATATAATTTTGTTGGACTTTTTATTGTTTGATGTATGAATATGGATTGGCATAACTTGTTAGAAACTCATCCTCCATCTCAAATATGTCTTTAATAACCAAAATAGTGAGTTGAAAATTTTTCTTGATATCACATTAGATGTAGTTCCCATAGTGGGTCAATCCCAATCAATAAGATTGGATGTGTGTGTGTGTGTGTGTGTGTGTGTGTGTGTGTGTGTGTGTGTGTGTGTGTGTGTGTGTGTGTGTGTGTGTGTGTGTGTGTGTGTGTGTGTGTGTGTGTGTGTCTGTAATTCATTTGATAAAAGTTTTTTGGTATAATATATTTATATAAATTTCCCAATAAAGCATCACATGTGTTGTTCAATATGCAAACCACTCTTTTATTTTAAATACTATCCTCATATCCAAGCACTTGATTATGTGTTATCGTGATCACATATATAGGTTTAATCTCTATTATCGATATCAAAAATGGTCATAACTAGAAATTCGATTCCCATCTTGATTCCATCTGAGCGTAATAGTTTCATCTCTATCTATGGAGTTATAAATTTAGATGGCATGCTAACTCTATAAGACTATAACACCTTTCAAATCAAGAAAGTCTCCCTAAAATTAATATTAAGTGTCTATAAGACTATAGCACCCTTTGTTGACCTCAACCTACTTTAACTATATACATATATACCTTCGTTTAAAAAAATCTAGGGCAACCTAAGGATATATCTTCAACCTAATGTCACCTATAGGGCAACCAAAATCATGCACTTGTAAAAAGGACTATCCACTCGCTCCTATCTCTACAATATTTAGTTCTATTTTCTATATTTTTCTTTAGTTTTGATGAGACCTATTTTATAAGGTTATAGACACTCTTAAGAGGCTAAAGTATATATTTTCCCCATAAAGGCAACATATCAATCTAGGTGTCTTAACCTGATTAAAACTCACTTTACAAATTCTTGAAATAAACACCTATATAGGTTACTTGTCTTATCACAATAACTATTTATAAGGGCTTTTTGATGACATCAATACTCATAGGTCTATCCTCAACTATACCAAGTCATTGCCTTAAGATAATTATGCCTAATGACCAAGTATTCAGGTTAAAATCTGAAATACACCTTAGCAAATCTATACAGGAATCCAAACTAGTGTATATAGGTACATATCAAGGATGTTTCAACACCTAACTTGTATTCAATAACTCAATTTCACAAAATTCACTCAAAAATCCACCCTCATTATCTTGTCATTCTCCCTCATGAAACTAACACTTCCTGCCTTTGGTGTGGTGTTACAAGTCACATGTTGCACATATCTACTAGTCACATTCATGCTTCTTGTGACCTCATTGTATTTTTTCATGTCTTCTGCAAGACTATGTTTGTTAGAAACTTGTTTAATCAATTAATTTCCTAACCTATTAATTATTAGGCTATTTTTTTAGCTAATTACTAGGGTGAACACACCTCCATCATTAGAATCTGAGACAGACATAGGAATTACTACTATAATATCATCTACATAAGCAATCACTGAGGTATCTATATTCACTTGTAATTTTGAATTGTAACTTAGTAGTTTTATTTTAATAATTTTACTATATACTTTTGAAAATATAACTTATATTCATGAATGTATTGTGTATGTAGGGTTTTAATATGACATTTGATAGTCTAATTCAGATGACCTCTATGATAGACCCTCATGTGCCTTCATCAATTGGCATGCTTGTTCATGAAACTAAACATAACACTGACCCTATCAAATTTTAATGGTAGATTAAGGAAGACCATGATATTATAGTAACTGCATGTTTAAATGGTTTTTTTATTATAGTTTACAACATGAATTTCATAACTTGGTTTCATGTATACTTATTAATTTTATAATAATTTTTGTATTTGAATAGGTTCATCTACAAGTGAGATATGAGCATAGTACCCATAGTAAAATATTGGAGAAATTCAAGGCATTCAAGATATGTCCATCTACAAGCAAGGTATCCCAAGGAGAGTCATCTTCGAAGAAGGCAAAGAGAGGGAGACTATTTGATGATTAGGATATTATAGATGATATAATTTTTTGTATGCTTATATGACAATGTAAGCATCTTGGGCATTGTACATGCATATATGATGTATTCACATGACAATAGATACTATATTTTTTGATATGATGTAATTTTTTGTATGACTATATGGAAATGCATGTATTATTGAAATTGTATGCTTATATATGGCATTCATACATGGAACTCTTATTTTATACATTAATATTTAAGAGAACCAATGAATTAAACCTTATTTTAATCACTTGTGTTCAAAGTATTATAAAGTATTAGTTTTGAAGTATTCTTAAGGATTACAAATATTACGAGATTAACAATAACTTGTTAGGATGATCTTGTAAATCAAACCCTTATAATAAATTAAGAATATCATTTATTGCATTTGAATTATGTTTGTATGTTCATGCAGAGTTATGGAAGAGCAGTCTATAGAAACATCATTAGTTAATTCTAAACCTAGCTGATGACATTCACTTGCTATAGTTTGATTTGAATATTCTTTCACAAGATAACTTCTCTTTTGGCTCTTTGGACTTAATTTATCTTCATACACATAGTAATTATTCCCTATAATATTAGTAACACCTCCTTGATGGCATTGACCTCTGTCCATACATCCTTTACCTCATTCCATTTATGTCTCATTCACAAATTTCCTCTCAATATCTTTCTAGTTTCTTCATAGGCACCTTCTTTGGGTCTCAAGAACCAGATCTTGGTCTATTTTTCAATATCTCAAACTATTGGCACATGTGGTATTATATGATCATAATATACCCAGTATAACCCCCTTCAAGTACTCAAACAATAACATACTCTCATTCCACACCCTATGGCCACAATGCTCTCTGAAGGCTTGTAACCTTTGTTTACTATATTTTTCCATGTACATTAATTTTATGATTTATCAAGAGATTATAAGGATATTTATAGGTAAATTCTATTATTTTTCATTTTTATGTCAAATTTCATAGCCTAACTCCACCTCTAACTATCACTTCCTTCATTAGCCTACCCTCATTAAGGCCTAATTAGCCCTATTCCAAACCTCAGTCATATAATCCATACACATCCATAAAATATCATATTAAAAACTTTGTATTCACCTTTTAAATGTATAGGGGAGAAACATTACAAAATTTCATTAAATTCCCATGGTTAAATCTCTTTGAAATACTCAAAACTTGCTAATCTGGGGTTTCTCATGCCCTATACATACTCTCCAAAGGATCAATCTGTCCTTCCCACTAATATTTATTTATTTTAAACATACTCATGACATCTAAAAAATCTCATAACACCTTTTGAATGATAAAATAATTAACTTTACCTTTATGCCTTTGAGACTGCCTATATGGATTTGAGCCTACCTATGGAGATTGCACGATGTTTGGAGTGTGAACACGATTTAAATTTTTTTAATATGTTTAAAACCATATTAAAATACTTCTCAAAAACTTATCTACTCTTGTAACCATCAAAGACACCTTAAAACTCCAAAACATATGCCTGCATGAATAATGACCATATGAGAAATGGAGGACATTGTGACAAAACAACAAGTACTTATACTTGTCATATGACCTTATAAATATTATGTATGGGCATTATATAAGATAATTAATACCAATATTACAAATTTTCAAGTAATTTGGATATGTACTTTATCCTATAGACCCTTTTTACCATAATTTACCTTGAGATGTTTACATGCTTCTTTAATGTCAAAACTTGTCTTTCTTCAAAAAAATTAATGAAACCCCTAAATCTGATCACTTATATAGGATAATATGGGTTTTAGACATCATATTATACATTTTTAAGAGATCTCAAAGGCCTAAACTACTTCCTAACATCTAGAACTGGCAAAACATACAAAAATCTCCAATGGTTGCCTTCTTTACTGCAATAGGATTGTGTCAAAATAGTGGGAAATTTCACTCTTTCTAATATATTTATGATGGAATGGGACACTTTGGTAGGTCATGTATACCATTCATACCAAATTTTGTGTTTTGACTCACCATGTAGATGCACTATGCTGTCCAATTTCTCCAAGCTAGGCTCTAATGTTGATCGTGATTTGACATAAGATTGACTATACTAAAATAGTGAATATTTTAAAATGTCAAAATTTTTTAAAAAAATATTAATAGGTGTATTATTTAATAATGAGCCTCTCCACCAAATTTCATTATTAGATCCTATATATTTTGGATTGTAGGCCCAATTTGGTAAAAGCTAGTGACACATGTTTATTTGGTCAAATTTCACAAATGATTCATCATCCTATTCTGCATTTATTTTGATGAAAAAATTTGAGGATAAGTAAACAAATCATCATTATAAATTATGTCAATGTACTTGATGACTTGATGCTTGTAGTCTCTTCACTAATTTTGACGAACCACAACCCGTTGGGTTCCAAGGACCAAATCCCACTATAGGTTTCAAGAGTATAATCACAATGATTTAATGGTCTTAAATGGTCAAAAAATGCCTACCCAAACCTATTTTCAAGTATCCAAACCTACTTCACCTTTCAATACTTCACCTAGGGTGTAGCCCATTAGGTCTCTAGGACCATTCCTTGGTTTAAGTTGCTAAAAATCAAATTCATTATAATGATGGTATTAATTGATCATTACACACTTATCTAAACCCTTCTCAAGTGACCAAACAATATGTTCCTTTCCTGATACACCTCAAATTCACAAGACACTCTTTAGGATTGTAGCCCTATTTTCACTATATTTCCCTTATTTTGATTAACCTATGTAACTTTTTGAAGATGTAAGAACACTTTAGGGCAACCTCTATCACCCTTAAACTCTTCACAAAGTTATAAGAATTTAATCTTCTCCAGGTTATCACTTTATTTGATAGAAAACCTCAAATTAGGCCTAACTAGGCCTATTCTAACCAAAAGTTCTATATCTTGAATGATACAATATTTAAAAGGCTCAAATCCTTATAAAAAGTTCTATCATAATATCCTCTACCTCTAACAAGAAACTTTGCCTATGGGATTGGCAAGTGAAAATAGACCACTTCTAATTAATTTAAATAGGTAAATTACATGTGCTCAAATTATCATGACACCTAATTCCACCTGTATGTGCACTTTCACTACTGTTCTGGGGCATGAAAACACTAACAACAAATATTGTCAAAGTTGAAGCTACGATCTAAGAACTCAATTTTGGTTATTATTGGCTAAAAAATGGCACTATCAACATTTCTAAAAATGGTGTATAACATCCAATACTATGTTCTTTGCCTTCCATCTAGCCTAGATGATAAACCTAACACCCATTTTGGGCTCAAGAATGCACTTCCCAATACAAGAAAGATATTAATTTTTAGCATAACTTCAGGCAAGTATAAAAAAAAAATATTAAGTCATATGGAGGAACCATAATGTCCATAATTTATATGTTAAATTCCTCTAATTTCACCCTAAATATATTTTGAATCATCTCTAAGAGAAATTCATGGAAGAAGTTGCAGTAAAGGGTCCTAAAATGCAACTTTTTTGCAGTGAAGAGACAACTTCTTGACCTCCAACTAGAAAATTTGCCTCTGGAATAGGTAGGTGTAAATCCACAACTTTGAACACACGTATATAGGTAAATTACATGTGTTTCAACAACTATGACACCCACTAGCACCCACAAGCGTATTTTCACTACTGTTCTAGAGCACAAACATACTGACAATAAATGTTGTCAAAGTTGAATCTATGGTCTAAAAACTCAATTTTTGGTACTTTTTAGCTAAAAAATGGTATTAAAAATTTGAAGGGGTGAATATCATCTATGACTAGGTTCTTGGCCTCTCATATGGCCTAGATGACAAACCCACCACCCATTCTGAGCTTGAGGATGCCCTTCCCAATACAAGAAAGATGCTGATTTTTAGCCTAACTTCAGGCATGCATAAAACCAAAAATATAAGTCATATGAAGGAACCCTAATACTCCTCATGGAATGTAAAATTCATCTAATTTTACCCCAAATCTAGTTTAAATCACCTCTAAGAGCAATTTATGAAATTAGTTGCATAAAAGGGTCATAAAATGCAACTTTTTTTGCAGTGAAGAGACAACTTCTTGACCTCCAACTAGTAACTTTACCTCCAAGATAGGCAAGTACAAATCCACAAATTAAAATTCATATATATATATATATATATATATATATATATATATATATATATATATATATATATATATATATATATATATATATATATATATATATATATATATTCAAGTTACATGTGTTCCAAAAATAATGACACCCACTTCCACCTACAAGTGCATTTTCACTACTATTTCAGAGCACAAAAACATTGACAACTACTGTTGTTAAAGTTGAAGCTATGGTTTGAGAACTCAATTTTTGGTTCTTATTAGCTGAAAAATGTCATTACCAATATTTTAAAAAGGGATATTAATTTCCAATACTAGGGTCTTGGGTTCCCATTTATCTTGAACGATAAACCCACCACCCATGCCAGGCTCAAGAATGCCCTTCCCAATACAAGAAAGATGTTGATTTTTAGCCTAACTTCAGGCATGCATAAAACCAAAATTATAAGTCATATGGAGGAACCATAATATTCATAATGTGAATGGTAATTCATCTAATTTCACCTTTAATATAGTTTTAAGCACCTCTAAGATCAATCCATGGAAAAAGTTGCAGTAAACGGTCCTAAAATGTAACTTTTTGGCAATGAAGAGACAACTTTTTAACTCCAACTAAAAACATTGCCTCTAGAATAGTTAGGTGAAAATACACCGCTTCAAACATTTATATATAGGTAAATTACATGTGTTCCAAAAACTATGATACCCACTTCTACTTTCAAGTATATTTTCACTGCTGTTCCAAAGCACAAAAACATTAGTAACAAATGTTATCAAAGTTGAAGCTACGGTCCAAGAAATTAATTGTCAGTGCTTATTGGCTAAAAAATGGTATTTCCAACACATATAAAGGGTTAAATAATATCGAATACCAATTTATTGCCCTCCCATCTAACCTAGATGATAAACCCACCACCCATTCTAGGCTCAAGAATGACCTTCCCAATATAAGAAAGATGCTAATTTTTAGCCTAACTTCAGGCATGCATAAAACAATAAATATAATTCATATGGAGGAACTATAATATCCTTCATGTGTGTGGAATTTTTTTCTAATTTCAACTTGAATCTAGTCTAAAGCACCTCTAAGAGCAATCTATGGTAGAAGTTACAATAAAGGGTCCTAAAATGCAAGTTTTTGGCAGTGAAGAGGCAACTTCTTAACCTCCAACTAGTAAGTTTACCTCCGAGAATGGTAGGTACAAATCCATTGCTTCAAATGCATATATATATATATAGGCAATTACACATGTTTCAATAACCATGACACCCACTTCCACCTGCAAGTGTATTTTCACTATTGTTCCAAAGCATGAAAACATTAACAACAAATATTGTCAATGTTGAAACTATGGTCTAAGAACTCAATTTTTTTTCTTGTTGGCTAAAATCTAACACTATCAACATGTACAAATTAGAAAATAATATCTATCACTATATTCTTGGCATCTTGTCTAGCCTGGATGAGAAATTCATCACCCATTCCAGGCTCAAGAATGCCTTTTATAATACAAGAAAGATTTTGATTTTTAGCCTAACTTCAGGTATGCATAAAATAAAAATTATAAGCTATATAGAGGAACCATCAGATGCATCATATACATGGGAAATTCCTATAATTACACCTTTAATTTTGTCTGAATCACCTCTAAGAGAAATTTGTGGTAGAAGTTCCAGGAAAGGGTCCTAAAATTCAACTTTTTAGTAGTGAAGAGACAACTTCTTGGCCTCCAATGAACAACAATGCCTCTAATACTAGAAGGTGAAAATATATTTCATTGAACACATATATATAGGCAAATTACACATGTTCCAACAACTATGACTCCTACTTCTACCTGTAAGTGAATTTTCACTACTCTTCTAGAGCATGGAAATACTAACAACAAATGTTTTTGCAAGGATACAAAGAGAAATAAACTTGCCATGAGAAATTATTTAGGAGTATAGAAACATGAAGTACATTTAGTAATCTTCTCTTAGATTTAAGAATATGAAATTATTTACTAATAGTTCCAACCATGTGATGGTTGAAGCTGATTTGGCACCACTAAACTAAAAAAGAATGTTAATAAGTAATTAAAGATGAAATTTATGTATGCACTACCTATAAAATAAAAATCATTTGGTAAAATTGATTACATCTAAATTTTACAAGTCAACATACCTACACATTTCAATCTAATAAACTACTTGGATTTTCTCTAATCTTGATAGTATCAAGAATTGTTTCATGGTCTAAGTCATTTGCACTAATCTTGATAGTATCAAGAATAGTTTCATGGTATGACTCGTAAACTCTACATAGATTCTTGTTTCTTGGCCTTCCATGATATTTTTCCAATTGAATATTCATTACAAGAACCAAATTTAAATATTGTAGAATCTTCATGTGAGTTGCAAAGTCTTCAAACAACCATACATTTGAATTTTTTATAGGATATCATTGAATCCATGTTCCAGTGACTACCAAAAACCCAAAGGGATAATCAATGTTTTCTCCATCTACAACTAGGGATGTCATTTTTTTATTTCCATCTACACAATGACACATGTAGTAATCTATTCCCTCTTCATTGTCCTTGTCTGTAATAACTACAAAAACATGGCTTGCATCATAAAAACACATTTATATTGACATTATGAAGGTAGATTATGAGAATAAATAATACATATAGATTAACCTTCTACCTATTTGTACTAGATCAGATATATGGTCAAAGACATCTAAGGATGTCGTGTCAAAAATTTGCAATGCTGGTGGAACCTAATATTTGTTGATTAGAATTAGAGGTTTGGAAATGTAGTCATCCACCAACTCTTGTGACTCAAATTCATTTCAAATAAATTCCATGCATGTAGAACAAAAGCATGCCAATTATCATGTATGAATAGTCTAATAACTTGTATTTGATCTAAAAAATGAGTGTATCCCACTTGAACATATTAGAGTCATATAATCCTCATAATTTTCCAAGTCTTTTTACTTCATTAACCACAAATATCTATAAGTAGTAGAATTTGCTTGAGCACAATGACATGTTCTCATAACACTATTCAACCATAGTTTTTACATCAATCAAATTAGTAACATTGTCATATTTTATCTCCTCTCTTGCAATGAAAATTTTTACACATGCTCTAGAATGATCATGCTCCTCTTTTCCATGCCTGTCCTTAGTGAAACTCCAAATATGTTCTAGACCAGTGGTAACATGCATCTTGCTCAACTAATAAAACATCCATGCATTCTTAAATTGTGTTGTGCAATTGTCTAACCAAATGTATTGTCATTTAAAATTAATTTTCCTCTTAGTCAAATATCCATAAAAATTATTAAAATAACCTTGCACATCATCTATATAATGTGATCAGTCCTCACTGATATAGAAATGGTACTCCCTTAATATTTTTTGATCTTTATCTATACTAATAGGTGCATGCATGAATGCTATATGCATGAATATATAAATTTGTGTTGAGTTGTAATACTACAATTGATCTTATATTTGTGGTTTGAATATTGTAATTTTCTATAAAGTTGACTACTAAAACAATAGAATCAAGTGGGAGTGTGTCCTTTCTTAAATTGAAATTTTCATCCAACTATTTATCCCTATGTGTGTGCCTTTCATATTCATACATGATTTTCTCCATTAATTTGACCATAAATTGTAAAATAGGTATGTCTTTCGTAACAGTCTCACTCCTTTTGGATTATTTGCCATCTTTTACTTGATAAGTCATAGATTTGTATTTTATCAAACTAACTAATTCCTGTCTAATTTCCCTTGTACACTCCTCATGGATAAATTTTTTCAAGTTTATCAATCCACCTCAAATACTATAATTTCCATCCAAACATGCTTTCTTAAAAAATAAATGTCCACCTGTTCTTTCACAAAAAATATTTGAAATAAATTCCCTGACTGATTTTCGTACAACTTCTATGCCACACTCCTAAAAAATGTTATTAGTATGCAAAGTAAAATGAATATGGAAAAAAATGTCATAGTGCATTAAAAATTCAATATGTTGACTACAACAACAAGTGGTACGTGTGTGATTTATTATTACATAAAATGGTTTGGTCATCTCAAAAAGTCTTTGACTAATAGCAATTTGTGGATGTTTTTCCAAAAAATTTGAGTGTAATTATGTTTGAGTAATATCCAAAAAAATGTTTCAGATGTGGTTCACAATTATGAGAACCAACTCTTATTTTCACTACATCACTTTCATTGGGTGAGACTCTTCTATTATCTTTCCAAAATTGTTCAAGTAAGTCTTTCACAGCTGTCAGGGAAGTCCAAGAACAAACACACCTCTGTTATGATTCCTCTTGTTGGATCTTGCTCCTCAAAAAGAACATAGTATGATTACCAAATATAAGCAATTAAATATGCAGAAATAACCAGAAGCACAAGTAACTAGAATTCACCAATAGCACAGAATATGAGAGACAATACACTATCTTGTATTAACACTTTATAAAAAAGAATACAACAAAGAGCCGCCACACTCTTTCACCTTAAAGAGGTTTGCCACACCTCAAGTGTACAGTAATTCTTCTCACACAACACTCTCCTACACAAAAAATGGTCCCAACAACCAACTCACAAACAGAATTGGTGTTCACCTCTCTAACTAGTCAGTAATAACCCTGCCAGTTCACCAAGCACTCTAAAGTACTTCAAGTTGATCTCCCATGAACCTGCAACCTACAATTCAACAGACCATACTCACACATGTAGATCTCCTATGAGTTTGCAACAACCTGCAACTCAATGATCTTACAATGAAAGCAACTTACTTGCCTTCCTTTCTATCTTATACCTTTTAAATTACAATACATGCCAATGGGTCTATAAATAGATCCCAAACTCAAACACTAACTTAGACTCTTAATTTAGACAATTATCCTCACAACCAAAGACTCTAACTGGCCTTTACATGCAAACACTTTATTCACTTAACTAACTGTCCATGTAACGAGCAGTTCTGGAACACACAGGCGACCAACGTCAGTCCCTGCTAGTCTAGTTCTGCCGACATTGGCCGACTCCCTGCCGTCACCGGTGGCCTTCTACACTAGTCACGACCGACGTCGGTCCTACTGCCGACACCGGTGCTGCTGGATCTCAGCAACCTTCCTGTTCCACCTGTTTGTAAAGAGTTGAAGCTTTTAGCTCCACAACTCAACAATCTCCCACTTGGAGATAAATAACTGCAACCTGTACCTGTACCTATACTTAGTCTAGTTTGTTCCCTTGGCTTTGTATCCCTCCTCAAGACCACTCTTGAAGACCAACCACCACAAACTTGTAGTGTAAAACCTATCATCCAAATCACCTGCCACATCCACATCTACAAACCATGTAGAAAATAACATGAACCTGCATAGCATGTGCACCTGCTGCTAGTCCCTATAAGAATCCACTGAACTGTCCTCCAATGGTTCTCTCTCAAATTGGCTCCAACTTGTGACAACTCCCACTACTTGGGAAAACTCAGGTTTAGTACATACCATGCACTTAACCTCATTATGTGAATCAAGACACCTGTTCTGTGAACTGTCTAACCATCGGTGTGCTAACCGGTCTCACACAATCATCCTGAAACAAAGTCAACATGTGACCTTCCATGTCTCTAGAACACACTCATGCCAAAGAATCTTGTTGCTCCCAGATTCTCCATGACACACACCTAAACTAGCTTTACCTTTAGTTCAGCAATACCTGTATATGTAACACTGCAACAAGCACATCATACAGAAATAAGATAATGTAGCTAAGATTATCCAACCTGGTAAAGAGAAACACAATGATCAAACCTCCATTGCCCTGCAGCTAATACAAGACCATATACCCTAATCTTCCATCTCACGTATCCATTTCCGCTCTTCTTTATCCTAAACATCCATTCGTCTCTCAGTGCTTACTTCCAGCTGGCCACTCTACCCAAAACACCTATTTGGTACTCGTCCAAGGAATCACATCCTCATCCATGCCAAGCTCCCACTGTTTCCTGGATCTACCTATTCTGCTTCTTCAACAACTTTCTGGTCCTATGCCATAAGTGAGCAACAAGTAGTGTAAAGAAGGGAAATGACGAATTTAAGAACTTACTTACACCTTCAGTCCTCTATATGGGTGCTTGAGACTCCATGACAGCTTGTTGTCCACCCAAAATTTGTCTCGATAACTGATGCCGGTCACATCTCAGTCTGCAGATGACTGAAGTCAGTTTCCTGTGACTACCACCTTGCCAACATTGGTTTCCCTTGGCCGACGCCGGTAGTTCTCTACCCTGAGCCACCGACGTCGGTCTACACATAGCCAACGTCAGTCCCTGTCTGGATGCTGACGCCAATTTTCCTGCCGACGTCGGTCTTTGTGTTTTTCTTATGAGACCTGACTTTTTCCCGCGAGCTCTTTTTGGATCAAATCTTTGTCCAAATCACCCTTGCTTTGATCAGAATTCTTCTGCATCTTGTGCTGAACTCTGTCCGTCACCTTCTCCTTGAAAACCAAGGCTTTCCTATTCTTGTCACTAACATCGGATTCCTCAAGAAACGTTACCTTCTTCTTCTACATACAGAAACCACGATCCATACCTTCCAAATCTGAAAGCATATCCTTTGACTCAAGAACAAGCATCTCCTTTTTGTCTATGTGACCAAGCCTATCAAGCCACATCTCTGAATCTATAGCTGAAGTAGAAAACCCAGAAAGAGAATCAGTAGTACAAGTAGATAGATAAAGCGTACCTACTTTCTTACCTCTAGCTACAACAAGTGTACCCTTGGTAACCTTCCAAGAGTCCGCTGTGAGAGTTACTGTGCAACCCTCATCACCCAAACTTCTAACATAAATTAAATTCTGTTCCAGAACTGGGACATGCATGACTTCTTTTAACACCCATGTGTTACATGTCTGCAGTTTCAGCTTCACTTTCCCTTTGCCAACAATCTGACAAGGCTTACCATCCCCTACATAAATTTCTACAAAATCTCCCTGGACATACTCATGAAAAAATTCCCTATGTGGGGATGCATGAAAAGAGACATCAGAATCTAAAACCCAAGATTCTACTTTATCCAAAGAACATACCAGAGCATCCCGTGTAGCATAATTTTCAACATCTGCTTCTTCTTCATGTTCTTCATGATGATCTGTACCTGATCTGCAATCTCTCTTTAAGTGCCGTTGCTTTCCACACTTCCAATAGGTTATTCTGCCATACCTGGACTTGGATCTCTTGCCTGTCTTGGACCTTGATCTCCCATGCTCTATCTTTTCTCTTTGCCTTCCTCTGCCTTCAACACTCAAAGCATTTCCTGATGATTCACCTGTGTTATTCTTGTGTATCTCTTCATTCAAGATCACACTTACAACATCATCCACTTTTAAGACTTTTGAAGGAGACACAGTATTAGAAACTGCCATTACCAAACCTTCCCAACTTTCAGGTAATGAACACAAGATTAAGAGAGCTCTAATTTCATCATCAAATACAATATTGACTGAACTTAGCTGGTTTACTAAACCATGGAAATCACTAAGATGGCTATGAACAGATCCACCTTCCAACATTTGCAAATTAAATAAACGCTTCATAAGAAATACCTTATTAGAAGCTGAGGGTTTTTCATATAAATTTGCCAAAGATTCCATCAACTCCACCGTTGTCTTACACTGTGATAATCTGGAAATCACAGATGATGCAAGACTCAATCTAATAGATCCCAGAGCCTTCCGATCAAGAACCTCTCATTCTTCATCTTTCATATCCAAGGGTTTGCAAGTAACCCCTCCCAACGGTAAGTATAAATCTTTTTGATATAGATAATCCTCAATCTGCATCCTCCACAATTGGTAGTTCTTGCCATTAAACTTTTCCATCCATAGCTTACTATCTTCTGTCATTGCTCAACTCCCACTCAATCAGAAACCCTGTGAGTACCTATAATCAAAACACACTAACCAGATCTAATCCAATCTGTTAGTATCCCAACCAAAAGCTCTGATACCACTTGTCAGGGAAGTCCAAGAACAAACACACCTCTGTTCTGATTCCTCTTGTTAGATCTTGCTCCTCAGAAAGAGCACAGTATGATTACCAAATATAAGCAATTAAATATGCGAAAATAACCAGAAGCACAAGTAACTAGAATTCACCAATAACACAGAATATGAGAGACAATACACTATCTTGTATTAACACTTTATAGAAAAGAATACAACAAAGAGCCGCCACACTCTTTCACCTTACAGAGGTTTGCCACACCTCAAGTGTATAGTAATTCTTCTCACACAACACTCTCCTACATAGAAAACGGTCCCAACAACCAACTCACAAATAGAATTGGTGTTCACCTCTCCAAGTAGTCAGTAATAACCCTGCCAGTTCATCAAGCACTCTAAAGTACTTCAAGTTAATCTCCCATGAACCTACAACCTGAAATTCAACATACCATGCTCACACATGTAGATCTCCTATGAGCTTGCAACAACCTGCAACGCAATGATCTTATAATGGAAGCAACTTACTTGCCTTCCTTTCTATCTCATACCTTTTAAATTACAATATGTGCCAATGGGTCTATAAATAGATCCCAAACTCAAACACTAACTTAGACTCTTAATTTAGACAATTATCCTCACAACTAAAGACTCTAACTGGCCTTTACATGCAAACACTTTGTTCACTTAACTAACTGTCTATGTAACGAGCAGTTCTAGAACACACAGGCGACTGACGTCGGTCCCTGCTAGTCTAGTTCTGCCGATGTCAACCGACTCCCTGCCGTCGCCGGTGGCCTTCTGCACTAGTCACGACCGACGTCGGTCCTGCTATTGACGCTGGTGCTCTTGGATCTCAGCAACCTTCCTGTTCCACCTGTTTGCAAAGAGTTGAAGCTTTTAGCTCCACAACTCAACAATAGCATCAGCTATAGCATTGTAATTTCATGGAAGTCAACTAGAGAATTCCCAAATCTCTTTTGTATTAGGTTCATTAAGTCTTTCACATCTTAAAATTGATTTCATTAATGTTTTTTGTTTATATCAAGTGTCTAACTTATTTTTGAAATCAATCATTTTTTCCTATTTTAGCACTTACTAGACAAGTTGTCATTATATGTTGGGTAGCATTACAATATTTATTGGGTGATTTCGGGCCTACAATATGATATGCATCATGTATATTTTTAATAATTTCATCATTTTCATTATCCATGTTAGATGTTCTTATTCCTAATGTGTACATAATAGGTCTTATCTTAACCAATTTCATCAATGAAACAAATAATTTACATCTTTAAATATGATATTCCAATCGATGAAAGAAACTGTCCCAAGTTTCTTGAGCAAATCTTCTTGAATGGTGGTTGAAGATTTTAATATGCATTGGTTTAAAAAAAAATCCAATTTCAATTAAGCACTTATCTTTTCTATGCATAATTCGTGGAGGTGTTTTTGTTAGTGTAATCCATTCAGAAGGTGTTTCAAAATCATTATATGTTTCCATAAAAAAATATTAATTATTTGTTTCTTCATTATATGTTTTCATGAAATTTTATTAATTGTTAATTTCATCATTATTTTATTCCACTAAATTTTATTCATTGTTTGTGGGTAAATTATCATGCATAGGCTCTTCATCTACATAATAAAAAACATTAAACTTTGAATGTGAATTTACAACATTAGCTAATTTTCTATTATCAATTTCATCATAATTCAATTCATTAGTGTGAATTTTATCATAGTGAAATTTATTACTATAAATTTCATCATTATTCAGTTGATTATTATCAATTTCCTCATTATCTCAGGGATTTGGCTCATCAAGGTTAGTGTTTGTACCTTGTCTAGAACAAATTGCTTGTATTTGTACCTTATTTTTTTCTCTTAAATATTTTAATTATTCTAATCTTTTGTTCTTAAACTTCTTCCTCTTCCCTAAATTTGAATTGGAGCCCATTTTGACAAAATCAACTAAGAAATTACTTCAAATGTGGGGTCCAAAAAAATTGCAACCAAAAAAGTACGCAGAGTACGTAAGGAATGTCTGTGTGGATAACAATCTTGATTAGGGATAAAAATAGTCATTTAAAAGTGAGTTTGTGATTTTAATTTAAGGAATGTGTATGCATTCCTTTAATTATATGCATATACTATACAAAAAATCAAAAAGACTCATATTCAAGCATTTTTTCCACTATAATATGATGCAACAACACTCAATAAGACTATAATATGATACATAAATCCCTAATATGATGTAATAAGACTATCAGATATTGCATTAAATCTATCATATAAGGCTCAATATGATGCAATAAAACTATCATATGATATAATATGAATATCATGTAATGTAATAAGACTATCATGTGATGCAATAAGACTATCATGCCATGTAATAAATCTCCAATATGATTATGTAATTAGGCTATCATATGATTAAATAAGGCTCAATATGATGCATAAATACCCAATATGATGTATAAATATCTAATACATGATACAATAAGACTATGAATCAATAAGACTAATGAATGATGCAATAAGTCTCAATATGTATGATGAAATGAGATACTCTCGCCTAAAATCCCATTATAGGTCCTTACAAAACTAGGTGAGTAATAGGCTCATAGATCGGCACTAATCAAATTCATGAATTTATGCATTTATGATGAAATCAAGAAACTTATGGGTTGTGTTTGTTACAAAATAAAAATTTAGGGTTAGGGGTTTAAGGTAATGGGTTTGTACATGTGTATTTATCATTAAATTAGGGTTTAGGGGAATTGTACATGTCTAAGTGATAAAATTAGTGTTTACAATCAACATGTCATGAAATGTGATCTAATTTAGCTCTTTCAATCACATCATAGACTCTAATTTAGGTTAATTGGGTTGAAATTTGCCACATTTGTATTCGTATTTGCATTTATAATTAGATTAGGGTTAGTTAAGACATATATGTTGCATCTATATTATATAATTGATTGGGCCATAAAATTTGTCTAGGGGTTTAATTTTTCCCATATCACATCCCTAATTGAACCAATCGACTAATTGGTTTAATTCATGATAAATAGAATCATACATAGTTTTGTCTCAATCATATATCATGATCTTATAGTTATGTTAAAAGGGGATTCAAATTAGCCTCCCATGCCTCCTCGATTGAATTACCCTTATAATTAAACCTTATTGTGCCATGTGTGTACCTCATACACCTGAAAGTGTTAAAGCTATTCAATATGTATCAAGTCTTGGAAGTTTTAGAGTTGACATTGCCCTAGGAGGCCAACTCTAATTATATATCACAACATGTACCTTGTAAATGCTCAAAAGTGTCAAAATTGTTAGAGATGTTAGTTCCTACAAGCATCAAAGAGCTTTATTATATCTCTATGAGGCCTAATCTAACTAGATATATGTAAATGTCTATGTTGTACACACATATATTTGTGTTAGAGATCTAATTATCACTTATCTTAGAAGCATAAAATTTATCAGAGCCTCAAGATGCCCAATCCAATAAAATATTTCAACATGTGTAGGTCTACTACACTTAAAGAAGTGTTAGAGTTGTTAGATATGCACATATTTGATACTCAGACATGTTCCATAATCAATCCAACCAATCCAACTAAGGTCTCTTCACAAATTTATCATATATACAAAGAAGCCAATAATTTTTAAAGATTTACATTGATCCAATCACCTCATATATAGTAAATAATTCACATGATGAGATCCTCTAACTTGCCATTACTATACAAAAATTGTCATATATAGCCTTTTAAGGTCCCATCCAATTGAGAAAGAACTGAATGTTATCAATTTTGTATATGTATGTATTCAAATTATTTATATCCCTCTACCTTGAATTACCTCTAGATCCAAAAACATACATTCATATTAAGTCCTCCACATAGGAGAGAAAAAAAATCAGTAATGGACAAGTCTCAACCTCAAATCCTAAGCCAAATCCAAAATTTTGAGACATGTACTACTTTTTTGTAGTCCACATCATAAGATTTAAGCTTATAACAATGAAATACGAATAATATGACTGAATATATATGTACAATATATATATAATATTGAAACCTTTAGTGAGGGGGTGCACACTGATATTCAATTTTGATCAACCATCTCTATGAGGTGAGAAATTCATCATCCACATGAATAATTATTGGGTATCTCTACTTAGCATCATCCTTGAGGGGAAGGACGTATCTCGAATAAGTTCAATAGAGTTTGGGTTGGGATAACTTACACATATGTCATACATGGTCAATGTTAGGTCTATTCCATCCCTTAATGGTTTAGAACAAAGTCCCTAGTGCATTTGGATATTTTCTAATCTATACATTCATCACTATAGGCATGACATCTAAAAATAACATCTTAAAACCACATCATCACTAATGGATACGTGTGACCATTTCAAGTTTATTGAGATAAAAACCACATTTTATACAAAACAAAATGTCTACCCCACTTGACTAAAATATTTAATAAAAACATGTACATACATTGTAGGTCCATCATCCTACATTCATATCTTACCATCCCAATTACATAGTAAGGTATAGAACTCTATAGTATTCATAACCACCAATTGTTGTCTAGCTTGTTTTTGAGCTTTCAATTGTTGCATCCATGGTGTGGCTAGGACTAGTCCCATGTTAAAGACACACTCTTCAGATGAAATGCAAATGGATGGAGTGGTTGATGGTTGTCCCATGTGTGATGAAGGGGTAGATGAAGGAGGTGCATATAATGGAGGATTAACCATATTTTTACAAGAGATATTAATCTTAGGGAAAATTTGAATAATGTATTTGAATACATTAGAGGAATCAATATTGAATAATTTTAGCAATAAAAGACTCTTGTTAGACTTTAAATTTGGACCACAGAATACACATATTGAATTAGACACACTGAATGACCTTGGAAGAAACTTAAGGGATTTCATTCAACACATTTTTTGAATGTTTTTAGGACAATTCAAGGTATGATTAATAGGTATTGGTCTCCATTATATAACATTCTTGAAATAGATATCTGAGAGATAAACTATTACACCAAGGGCTCAATTATTATTTTTACTTACATAAGATTATCTATACTAAATAGTCTAATTCAATGGGTTTGCCACTTAAACAAATTAGTTCAAAATTTATAAATAAAGGGCTCTGGTCAAATATATCAAAGAAACAACAAAAAGGTAAGTTATTATTTTAAGCATGTAGGATAATATCAATATGAAACACACAATTCAAATGTAAGTATGTTTTTAGGCAAGTAAGTTAGTAAGGTATATCCTTGCCCTACTAAGGAAAGATCCCAATAATTGTGCATGTTTCAATTGTTGAAGAAGGCTTTTATTAACATGTGTTCTATTGGAAAAACTTATTGGTGTATATAAATATTAAAGTGCACCAAAAGTTTAACATGTAACATCTAATACTTGTTGAACATTTATTCTATACAATCAGAAGTAACCAATCATATCTTGACAAGTAAGAGTCAAGTATTGATAATCTAATGCATAATGATTGGTAATCTAAAGGTTAATTTTTTATCATACATCTAAAAAATGCATTTTATGACCTCTCATGATAAAATCTATTATATTATCAAATGTATAATATGTTAGACCTTGAAACATTAGTTATAAGTAGTTAAGATGATGTATTAAAATAGGTAAATTTTTTAAAGTCTAATGAGATGTTATGGCTCCTTAATCTAGATCCCAAAGCCATTGGGACCTTTCCCTTATAAGAAACATGAAATTTGACATTTACCCTATAAGGATGCACAACTAATGGGACCTTTCCCCCATAACAAAAATGTTTTTTTTTTTTTTAATTTTATGTCAAAGTAATGCATACGCATTATATAATGTGTACGCATTATTTATTAAGTTATATAACACATATGCATTATACAATGTGCATGTGTTATATAATTAATATGTGTTATTTGAATTTTAATTTAAAACCAAGGATTTAGGCTCAAAAATGGCTTGGATTATCGAGCCAAAGGCTTGGTACTATACATCTATAGATGAGACTGAGAGTTTCAGGAAAAAATAACAAATTTCAACTTCAATCACCAAATATGGTATGGATA
>JARHVA010007711.1:20000-32500 GCA_037957365.1 Torreya grandis | reverse complement strand
ATCAAGATAAGAATAATGTGTAATAATCAATTGAGATGTTCAAAATATTGGGTAAGAATTGGCATATTAATTTATTGAATCCCTTGGGTTTTCCCGATAGTGAATGGTGATACTAAGTTTGTGTTACTGGATTTCATAGGATTAGAGTTCTCAAATGATTGATTCATGTTTTCATAGTCAATGTCCAAAATAGTTTTCAAAATGCTATGATGATTGAGAAGTTGTTCACGAAGTTTTTATACAAAAATTATTGATAGCTTACACTTTGATAAACTCATTGTGCTCACCATGTATAGGTGGGATTATATATTTTTACTCATAATTAAGGCTAGTTTTATCTTGGTCATACTTATCATGCTCTAAAGTAGTGTTTGGACCTCTCAATGCTCATATTTTTCATTAATATTCAAAAGGTTCTGATATACCCTTGTTCTTATCCATGATATGTATTCTATAGAAAATAATTTGAGTATGCTCAATTTAAATATCACTTAATCTAACTCTTATTATGAGAGAAGTGGAAATATAATTTTTAGCATGCATAAAATATGAAATGAAAACTTGAAGGATTGCTAATTTTAAATCATTTATGAGATCTAAAAATCCTAAGACAATAATTAGAATTGTATATGATGTCATTTAGAGCTCAATTGGCCCCAATTTCATTAAATAATGAACGAAAGAATTAGTTTGTTTAATAAAACATTTAATTGGGATAAATTTTATCCCCTTTAACCTAACTAAATAACATGATTTGATTTATGGATAAAATATCCCTAATTCCATCATGAAGTGAGCCAATTAGTCAATTAGTGCAATCCATGATTCAATTTGGTCTAAATTAAGCCTCATGAACCAAATTTTCATGATAAAAGATGTGATTTAAGCCTTAATCAACTCTAATTTCATCACATAAAGAACCAATTAGTTTATTAGGTCAATCATGGATGTAATTAACACCAATATAATGCTCTTGTACATAATTACACCTATAATATGTGACTTGAGTCTTAATTTCCTCTGATTTTATCACAAATTCAAGTAATTAATCAATTGGTTCAATCAAGGATGTTATTTGGTAAACATTGAGCCTTGTGAACATAATTTCAGTAATATATGATGTGATTTGGGGCTCATTTGATCTAATGTCATCATAAAATAAAATAAATATTCATTTTTTACAATTATCAAGGTAATTGGGTCCAATTTTACCCCCTTCAACCTAAATATGATTATAAAATGTGATTGGGGGCTCAATTATCCATAATTTTATCACATATTGAGCCAATTACTGAATTGGTCCAATCAATGATGTGATTTATGACATATTAAGCATCTTTCAAACCTAACTCCTAGTATATAAGATATTATTTTGGGTTAAAATGACATCAATTTCATCACAAAATAAACCAAAAAAATTATTGGTTCAATCTCAAATCTAATTGGGGCCAATTTTATCCCCTATAGTTTATTGACAACAATAAGATGCAATTTTCAAGTAAGTCAGCTCTAATTCCATCATGAGTTGAGCCAATTGGTTTATTGGTATACTTAGTGATACAATTTGGCCTTAATTAGGTCCAATATACCTAATTTTCACTATATAATATGTTATTTGTGTGTCAATAAACACAAATATCATCACAAAATTAAAAAAAATAGTCAATTAGCTCAATCATGGAGGCAATTGGGGCCAATTTGAGCCCCTAAAACCTAACTATGACTATAGGATATTATTAGGCCTCAATTATCCCTATTTTAACATAGTTTGATCCAATTAGTTAATTAGTGAAATTAGTAACAAGATTTGATATAAAATCAACCCATTTAAATTGTAATTCCAATAATATAAGATGTGAGATAGGGATAAATTCACACCAATTTCATCACTACATGAATTAAAATAATCAATCAACTCAATCATAAATATAATTAGGGCCAATTTGAGCCTCTTAAATTTAACTATGATATCAAAATGTGATTTTTGGATAACTTAGCTCTGATTACATTGACTTAATTAGTCAATTGGTGAAATCAGTGATATCATATGTGCCAACATCATCCCCTTGAACCTAATTAATGAATTAAATGATTGTATAGGATGTAATTTATGCCTTAAAAAATGTTACTTTTATCATAAATTAATCAATTATTTAATTTGAGTAATTAATGATGAGATATAGGAAACTTTGAGCCCGTTTGAAACCTAATTCCAAGTATATGTTGTAGTAGGTACATGATAAAGTGTAAGAATTGAAAAATTATTAATAAATTTTCATGGATTGTTTTTGTTAATAACATAACTGATGCACCAATGTTATTATTTTATAGTAACTATATTTACATCCCCAAATTTCATCTTTATGCACACTATTGTAATTCTTTTATAATATTTTCATAGCTATTACCACCATCAAAATATATCATTTTTTTTAATAATGGGTGAAGAATATCATCCTAAAAATTGGAAAAAGTTAAATATTAAAATTTAAGAGAAATTAAAGGTGTTGAGAGAAAAATAAAGGGAAAGAATGCAAATATTTAGTGCAAGATAAGGTACAAATACTATCCCCATTGATCCAAAAGTCATAGATAATGATGATGATTGTTTACCTAAAATTCCAAATTATATTGTAAGTCCACAATAAAATTATAATGTTTTTATTTTTTTAGTGATGATTATAATATACATGATGATTTAACAATTAATAATAAATAAAATTACATGAAAACATAGAATGGTGAAAGTAAAAATGAAGAAAATTCCATGAAAATAGTGAATTATGAAAGTAAAAAATAAAGTAAACTATATCGGTACAGAAAATAAAAAAACTAGTAATGAAGATAACAATATGGAAACACCAAATAAAAAAATTTCACCACTACTAACACCTCTAATGATTTTTCATAGATGAACCATGTACTTAATTAAATTTGGTGAAAATACATTGAAATCATTTCCTAAGAAAATGTCTCACAACCATTTATGAAGAAAAGCTGAAATAACTTGGGATATTTACTTTAAAAAATTAAATGATATTGGAATATGTTAAATATTAATTTTACTCAAGAAAATTATTAAGATGAGACCTAAAATTATCACCCTATGACTAATAGAATATCGTATTGATGGTCAAAACAAGACAATAATAGAGAATCATCATAATACATATCATATTTTAGGTGAGAAACTATGCACCAAGGATAATAAAACTGCCAAATGCATAAGTAAAAATTTTATAGTAAGTGGTGAAATAGGGACAAAATGTTTGATTAGATAAATAATTAGAGCATTAAATATAGGTATAAAACCCTTACTAAAAATAATTCAAAGATGTAAAACACTTGATGGTGAAAATAAAATTTACTTCTGGGCATTCTATAGTAGACTTCCATGGAAATACAAGTCTATAATTCATGCTCTTAGCTATTTAATTTAAAATTTATAGAAAGACAACTCAAGGGTTTCACCCAATATAAGAGATGTATTGAAAAGAAGGATGGGTTCTCATGATCATCAACCACATCTGAAATATTTCTTGCATATGATCAAAACACAAATGTAATTTAGGTTATTATATAAATATCAACACATTTATATTAGTTAAAGATATTTTGAGATGGAAAAACAATTTTATATCAAAATAAATCACACACGCACACACAATATGTTTTTTCAGGCAATAGATGTGCCACTAAAATTAAAAAAAAGGAAATTATTTCACCCATTTATTAAATAGAGATGTTTTTTTTAATAACCAATCATGTTTGGATGGAATTTGTAACATTTGTTCTTGACGTAAAAAATTGAAAAAATATATTCATGACGAGAGTATAAGTGGAATTGCACCCTAATTAGTTGATTTTTAAGAATGTAATTTTGTCACATGTTAGTAAATGAGTGAAATGAATCTAAAATGTGTGAGTTTATTATAAAATAAATACCTATTTAATATTTTATGGTCAAATTCAAGGAGGAAATTATTTAAATGAGTATCCAAGGAACACACATAGATTGATGGTTTGATGATCAATTAAGGTTAGAGAATGACATATTCCCACTTGGTTTTATTATTTAATTATTCAACTTTATGGAGACCACAAATGTAGGTTTGGTCATAGTATTGAAACAAAATAAACATTACCATTTTTAGCATATAACTTTCAAATATGCACATGATAATAAAGAGAAAGATAAAAAAAATATTAAGGGAGTATCATTTATATGTCATTGATAATAAATCACATTATAAGTATTATGGGTAAGGCATCTTGAGATTTATTAATGTAAAATTTACTTCAAAGAACATTACTTTCAATCAACATTATATTTTGTCAGAGAATTTCATATCACAATTTAAGAACACATGGATGTTTTACGATTTGACAAGGATGCATGCTACCAAAGGTATACAACATATTTAGAATTTCATTAAGGTTAAAAAGGAAAAGTGGAGAATGATAGTGCTAGATAATCTATGAGAAGATCCCTTAAAAGAAAGGATTTAAATTATAAATATGCCATTGATTTGTCTCATGCAAAAATAATTGACGAATGGTGTGATAAGAAAATAGCACAAGGTGCTCAACGAAGTTATAGGATTCATAAATATTTATGGTTGATGGAGGAATGAAAAATGCAAGATTAAGAAGATTGTATTACTATAATAGGATCAAGTGAGATCTAATCATTTTGTATGTCAAATACAAGTTCATATACAGTTCATACGACACACCTGGCATGATTTATTTATGAATGAGTGGAATTTTCTTGTAACAAGTGTTGGTCACAAGTATGGGTGATGAATGGAGGTGTATAGTCTAGGGTCAACTGACACATATCAAGTTTCACTAGTATAAAAAATCATAGATATGACATCATCACATGAATTTAACCATGTATATGGTGTAATGTAATTAGGTACAAGATTTATTATTATGCACTAAATTATCAATATATATCAATAATAATTAATAATAAATGTTTTATTTTGTGATGCAGGGCATGAATTATAAATTATTTTGGATGCAAGTAATGAAAAGGGAACAAATATACTACTTATGTTGGTATGTATAATAAAAAATAAATATGACTTTCTTAGTTATAGATGGGGAAAATATTAACTATAACATTGGGTATATGGTAGTTAGCATAACTTGGATTCGATGATATCTTATCTAAAATTAAGGTTCATGGTTTTTGAATACTATGAAATACATACTAATAAAATACACAATTCAAACTTGGTTATTGTAATAAATGTTCAATTGATTAAATATCATGGAAGGCCATTAACAAAGAATATATAGAAGGTTCATAAGTTTGACTAAGAATCAATTCATTCTAACATCAACATTAGATAAAATCCTATATGTTAAATTGATATAAATTCTAAGGTAGATTGATTTACTAAATGTAAATGTGTTTTATTATATTAATTTTTATTGATTTTATATATAGTACATATAACTTTCATTTTAATTACATACTAGCTTATTTATTTTAGGTTAGTGGTAAAAAAAATGTCCACCTTCACATGGTTGGCATTGTTAGTATATAATTCCATATTATTGAAGCTAATATAAGCTTAATAAAATATAAACAAAAGGTTGATACCATTATTACATATGTGGATGCTCCAAAACCAAAATGTCAATAGGAGGATAAAAACATGTCTTTTAACTACATAAATATAATATTTCAACACATATCAATATATAGTCTACCACATATATTTGTGTCTTATCTTTGATAAACATGATTTCATGTGAAATTAGTGAGATTAAACATACACATGAAGGTTCTTTAGTTTCATGTAAATGATTTATGGTTTCAACTTACATGCATATGAAGTTGACCTAAAAAATACATTATTTCATATATGTAAGGATGTTCTTGAGGCTAGAATAGGTTTTCCATATCTAGACTATGCATGATTTGAGGATAATAATTTTTTCCTAAACATTATTATTAATCCTCAATGTGGTGGTCATTCCATTTTCTATCCATGAAGCACTAGAGGTGGATATCTCTAACTATGTCTTGATCATTCCTTTTTATTATGAGTGTTAATACGTGCTGGAGCAGCTATAAGAATTCATATTCAAGTAAATTAAATGGTATTTATCTTGGAAACATATGTTATTTTATTATCTAAATATTTTCAAATGAATGGATTTGGAATGGAATGTTTTGAGATCATAAATTCATCTATAGGACAAGAATTTATGTCTTGATTGCATATAAATTTAATTCCAACATTGATAAATATACAACCTATAATGGATTCATTTATTATATTATATTTATATTATTTGAGGTGATGATTTAGGTATTTTAAATACATTATAGGTTATTACCATTCATATGAATGACTTATTATGTTTATTTAATGTGTGTCTGAAGTTATTGTTAAAAATTATATTTTTTTTATATAGAAATGACGTTTGTAAGACCATAATGGGTACCCCATATCCTAAATGGGTGTAATATAAGGCCAATACTATGATTATATATGTTATTTTTAAACCCCATCATGGTATTTTTGGTGTTCTATAATTACACCCTAACTGAGCAGGGGATTGTTCAAATCTTTGTACTCAAATCTAGTCCAACATGGGACTGATCCTAGGTTGTGGGTATCTTAATAATAGATCAAACCTTTGGATAAGGTCAGTTTACTTCTAGATCTATCACCTATAATAAACCTAAACTATCACATTCCTGGAAAATGGAGAGAGATTTTCACAATAACTTATAAAAGAATTTAAAAGAGGTGATGAACCAATTATTTGATCACTCTAATTCACACAATACACACTATGAGACACTTTCAAGACCAAATAATATTAATATCATATAAATATTTTAGAAAGAGGCATTAATTAGTTATCAAATCAGCAAGAGAGGGAAAATATCCACTTTAAAGCTAGAACAATAAACTATAAATTGTACTTAGAATGACTTGTAAGAACTACTAAAAACTTGTTGAAGGTGAGAAAAAATAAAACTTATGCAAGGAACATATATCTGCTTAACCATAGTACATGAATCCATGGAACACACTTCAATCTAGCTTAGAAAATGATGGAGTTCAATCTTTATTACATTAAAAAGGTTTCATAGTATAAATTTTGGTAGAGTCTAGTCATACCAAAAAGAGGGATCCATTTGCAAACTTGTCTTTATAGGGAGGGAGAGAGAGAGAGAGAGAGAGAGAGAGAGAGAGGAGAGAGAGAGAGAGAGAGAGAGAGAGAGAGAGAGAGAGAGAGAGAGAGAGAGAGAGAGAGAGAGAGAGAGAGAGAGAGAGAGAGAGAGAGAGAGAGAGTTGTGCATTGAAAAGGGATGAACCACTTTTGATGGATTAACATAAACTTAATATTGTTGACTCATGACGTTATCAAGAAGGTCTTATAAAATAATTAAACGATCCGTTTATATTTATCCAACTACTAGGTATTCTTCTTGGAACTCTATGTCATTATCTATATGATCTGCTGACGAAGACCATGTCTTAGAATTAATAGAATTCTGCCACATCTACTTTGTGTGGCCTATTACCTCTACTCATTGAAAAGTGACCGTGATGATAAGGAAAACATGTCTCCCTATGATCATATTTACATATGCATTTTTTTCAACTTGAATCTAGATCTATTCTATAGATGGATAACTAATCTTAGATCATTAGTTTTCACATATTCATAATAGTCATAAAAAACTTCAAACTATTTGAATTTTAATCACAATCATTAGTCTTTATATTAGTTAAAAATGACTTATTTTACCTATATGGAGCTCTATTTTCAATGCTTGGTCCCATTCGTTCTATCTGAATCATATCCAAGCTTTAGCTCTTTTTCATTTACATACATAAGTCAAAATCTACCAAGTCAACTTTTGTCAAAATTATTCAAGTTCATCTTTGTTTGATTGGCCATAAAAAACTGACTTAGCCCATTTCATTATTCCCAACTATCTTTATTCATACTAGTCCCATAGATTCTACTAACTTATTCACTCTACTCACATTGTTAGATCTTTATTGTATGAATGTATACGAGTCCTTGATTTCTTGATAGAATATCTCTTTGACATGTTGACTTGACTGTGCACTATTGGATCAAGATTTATGAGCTCATGTATACCATAGATCTCTCTGGTTTGACTTTCTTGTCAGTTATTACACTCCATTAGATTTTGGCTTAATGATCACATACCATTGGACCGTGTCTAACTTTTAGATCTTTAAGGGCTTTAATTGAGGGACCTTTTGACCTATTTGACTCTAGTTTATATCATTAGATATAATTTGTTAGTATTAGGGCACCTAGAAACCATTAGATCTTGACCAAATTTAAACCTTCTAAGGACATTTTGAATCTAGAAGATTACTTGCCATATCCTAGATTTTATAGATTTACAAACATATTATTGACTCATTGACTTTATGCATGCCATTAGATCTTTGCTCAGATTGAACACAGATTATCGATATTGAACCCATTTGAATACAAATGAATATTTTCCATTACTTTAAATTTAATGTCTACACAAACATATTTGACATCGATGTGACTATCACTACATATTTAAAAACCAACAATCATATTATTTGATTAAATTTGACACTTAAAGGACCATCCTAGACTTTTTTAATTCAAACAGCTATTTGTTATATCTTAAAATTGATTTTTGCAAAATTATCAGGATCATAAATTTCATGGGCTATTTCCTTTGAACCTTTTACTAGTCATTTTATTTGGGGCATCTTCCTTGAAAAATAACCTTTAGAACCCTTAAAATAGACCATTTTTTTTTGTCAAAAATGACCCCTCGGTAAAATTATATAGGGCACATTATTGAGAGAACAACCCCTTGGGACTTTTTCTATGGTACTTTATTGAAAGAAATAGCCCTCCAAAATTTTTGTTCGGTCCACCTTGTAAAAGACTTTCCCTTCAAAATTTGAATTGGACCATTTTCCTCAAAAATAACCTTCAAAATGTTTGTATTAGGACTATTTTTTTTAATAAATGGCCCTTTGGGAAATTGATTAAGCACTTTATTGTAGAAATATCCTTAGAGTATTTGCTTTCAGACCATGTTCACCAGAAATGACCATTAGAAAAAATTATCTAGGGACATTTCCTTGAAAAATTAACTTTTAATACTTTTGATAATCCCATTTGAAGAAAGTGTTTGGGACACTTTAATTGAAAAAATACCCTTCAAAAAAAATGTTTGGATAATTTTACCAAATGAAATGACATAGCCTTTTTTGACATAGATAATTTCTCTAAAAGAAATAAATCTTCAGGGAAATTATTAAAAAACAATTTCTCCAAAAGAAATAGTTCTTCATATTTTTCTTCAAACATTTTTTCCAAAATAAATCATTCCTTCAAAAACTTTGTCTTGGATAATTTTTTTGAAATAATTTAACACAGCCAAAAAAGGTCCTGAAATAATTCCCAAGCAAAGACTTAGCCCAAAAATGTTTTGTACTTAGCTTTTCTAATGTCTATAATCCCTTTTGAACTTATACTTAAACTATTTCTTTATTCTTGAAGGCCTGAAACAACTATCAAATTATGAAGCTTATGCAGACCTACTCCATGTCCTTGAACTACATGGTTTCGCCATGAATACTACTCATATTGAATCATTGGACCACTCATCAATCAGGATTCTACTCCTTCCACTGGACTCTTGAACGATGTAAATTTTTGGTATGTATATCAAATTTGGTCAACTGGTTTCAATTCCAATGATTATCAATTAAGCCCCAGATATGGAGATATATAATTATGGCTTGAACATTGATAACATTTATTGTTATTATTTCTAGGTGCCAAATAAATTATAGAAATAAGTATCCAATTGCATTTAAATGTTAAAGGACTATTAAATTTTTTATAGATACTAGGACTTAGTGGGACTCCTTCCCTTTTGGAAAAAAACACAAACATGATTACCAATGTGACCTAATGAATTGATATAATCAACATTTTGATAACCACCTAGAAAAATCTAAGAGATAAATAGGTGAGAAAAAATTATTAGTTAAGAATGTAAAAAAATCAACAATAGTACAATCATACTAATCCATATACCAAATACATAAGACAACACCACAGACCCCACATAAAAAACATTCTTATGAGAGCATAGTTCCATATGACACATGTTTATTTTAAACACAATATTTTTCTTGTGAGAGACCTTTGTCCATACTTTAACATCATCAATTAGACTAGATCAGCCTAAGGAGAATCCATGTTTGATTCCAAGGCCTCCCATAAATAATCACCTAAGGGATATGAATTAAATTCTTGCAAAGATCAATCTATCAAACTCTTGGGAGATTTTGAAGCAATAATTTCCAATCCAAGGACCTTATTATCATATGAAACCTTCTTATTGATACACAAGAAAGAACTAACTACAGAAGACACCATAGGATAACAAGAACATTTAATCAAAAGTATGGGGAATAAAAATCAATTACATAATTAAAATCTTTACTCTACCTAAAAATTGTGTTTCCCTATGCTTACCAAAGACAATCAAATGATCTACATCAAAATATTTCCAACAAGTTCTAAAAATTTTAATTTTAATATTTCTATAATATTGGCCACCATAACTATTGGGACAATCAATAGCCATATGACCAAAAGAAAAATAATTCTTGAATTTAAAATTTATTCTTTCATAATCCAAATTTTGATTCAATATTTTATTATCAACTTTGATCTTAATAACTTCAGGTCACTTTTTGGAGAGGTCCATGAAAATGAACATCTGGGCAAAGGTAGTACACATGCTAGATTGAGTCTTACAAGTGAGAGAAATAATGTCTGAAAGAGATCTACTAATGACCTTAAGTGAAGAATATTATCAAAATTTCTAAGAAAATGAGGCAACCTAACCAAAATTGGTGCTATAGAAAAGGAATCTATAACATGTTTAAAAGTAGTGAACTTTGATTTCATGAAAGGGATTGAATGCAACAATCAATATTTGTTATTGGAGGAAGAATAAAAAATGATAAAGAATCCCTTGGCACAAGGATGAATAATGAAAGTGCCACTCAAAATGAGATCCAATGCTTGGAAATCTAGTATTGTAAATTGATTACACTCATCCAAATATTTTGCAATTGACAAATCACTACCGCATAGGATAACTAACCTTTCTCCTTAAAAATTCACTTCCAAACTCAACTAAAAGAAACATAGGCATTTTCATTCCCTGATTGATCTATTCAAAAGGAGGAGCTAAATTACCACCCTTTTGATAAATCCTTGAAAAAGAGGTAGGCACATTTGAACCAAATACAACCTATAGGTCAATTTGAGTAGAATGTAAATTATTTATTCCCATTAAAATGTTGAAGAAACACTAAAAAGAAGAAAAAATAAAGAACATAAATAGTGCCAAAGACTAAAACCTACTTAATAAAAAACCTTGATCTACATAGACATGACCATGAAGATCAATGGACCTTTCCAAGATAGTACCTTAGATAGTAGTAATCTTATATACTATTGGAGGACAGAAGAAAACATGCAAGGGTGACTAAAAGTTGTGCCTTAAAATGCTAGTAGATGATTCACTCCCGATCCACCTCACTACTTAAGTTACTATTTTTTCTACAAAAATGTTGTGTTTATGCATATATATGTGTTTGAATTGATGTATTTTTAAGTGAGGTTGTGGAAGTTAAAATGTTATCTAGAGGATAAGAACTTATCTCTCAATATTATAAAAATAACATTTTAGCACTTATTAGTTTACAGTCTACATAAATTCATCTCTAATTATATATTTTAATTCTTTAAGGTGAAATTAGTGGCAATTTAGACACATGTGAAGGTTATTTTATTTCATTTAAATGAATTACAATTTCTATTTTATGTGCATCTAAAGTTTTCCTAAAAAACTATATTTGTTTCATATAGGAAAAGACATTCTAGATGCAATAATAATAACTATGTATCCTAAGTGGACATGATAAAAGTACATTAACATGGTTATATATTTTATTCTTCACCACCAACATGGTGGCTATGCCAATATTTATCCATAAAGAAAAAATGATGGATATATTAAATTGTGGATTGATTATTGATAACATTTATTTTCAAAGTTTTTTCATGGTAGAGGAGGTACACAAACATGTATCTAGGTGGATTTAAGGGTCATGTACCTTATAAAATATTTCATTTTACTATTATGAAATGTTATAATTGATTTATTTTCAATACAACATCCTAGATGTGTAAATTTAAATTAAAGGATAAGAACTTGTCTCTTGACTACATAAAAATAACATTTTAACACTGATCAATATACAAGCTACCATAGATACAAATATTATATTTGATCTCATTGATCATAGGTAATATTATATTTATTCTAAATACATGTGAGGGTTCCTTGTACTGGTGTAAATGACTTATGATTTTCATTTTATATTTTTATAAATATCACC
>JARHVA010007711.1:0-15000 GCA_037957365.1 Torreya grandis | reverse complement strand
TTTTGAGGTATGAGCACTAGAAAAGAAATATGGACGCTTGTGTTGATGCTAGTGTCCTTATGTGGACAGTAGTGTCTAATAGGATAAAAAACTCGTAAGGATCTATAACTTAAAATAAATAATATAGATTGGCGAAAAATATTTATGTAGTGTAAAGGTGGTCTAGATCATCAAAATTATAGGGTCAAACTATGAGATACATAGTTAGGCATAGTGAGATAGTGAATGTGATCCATTCAATAACATGATGGTCTAGAACTGAAAGATAAAGCTGTGATTTGGTATTTATCAAATACAAGACTAAGATGTTATATATGTTCATATTTTGTATCTACACAATGTCTATGTTTGTTGTCACCTTTACAGATAGAGTAGTATCCACTAGAGTCATCAACTAATTAAAAAATATATGATTATAAGTTGAGCATATCTATATAAGTAAATACATTTACATGAATCATGATATTAACAAAAATATATATTTGTCTATGCATAAATTGTTTGGATAACAAAAATATATTGATAATGTAATGGTCCATAATATGGTTGTGAAAAAGATGAAACAATATCCTAGTGTAAAGTAAAAAATTACACACACACACGCACACACACACACACACACACACACACACACACACACACACACACACACACACACACACACACACACACACACACACACACACACACACACACACACACACACACATGTGCGTGCGCGTGCATAAAATATAAGATATATACATAGACATAGTCAACATTTCTAAACCAAATGTATAGCTCAAAAATTCCCTAGTCATGACCATTTAATCTCACTACCTAAAATCACCACCATAATTGCGTTACAATACATCCTCCACCTTATTTTAATGTCAAGTGTAGACAACACCACAAGATCTGTAATGGTGTGATTAGGCATCAACACTAGTTGAAACATTTTGATGTCCACACTCTCTACTATTAGTAAGACAAAAATGACTCATATGTCAAATGAGGGTATCATTGAGCACCTTAAGTGCATGGAAAATTTTAATCTCCTTAAAATCATTCACTATAGTGCAGATATTCTTATGATGACATGGGTTTTGGATAAATATTCTTGCATAATGATCAGACACAAGACAAGCACCTAGATTATCATGCATTAACTATATTCCTCCACTCTAAAATTATGAGTGATCAAAATATTAAGATTTTCATTAATGATAAAATCCTAATAGAGTTTACTAAAAAAAAGCAAATGAACCTCATGGTTGTTATAAGGTGAATAATATAAAAAACTGTCCACTATTGGTTCCAAAAAGTTGTATCTTATAAAATCATGGTGGCACTAATGGATTCAGAACCATTTGCATGATAATAAGGGTGGTGCATTAGTTATCGGATCAATGCATATTGCAAACATTTTATCTTTTGCGATTTATTTATGCTTTGAACTAGTTACTAAAATTTTCCTAACATAGTAGAACCTATATCTATCTAAGCTATAATTTACCCATTTGTCAATTAGGTCTTTCGTTAAGTCAACTTTACCAAATAATGACTGTAATGGGTTTTACAAAAGAAATTTGGTAGATGTTTGTTGACCTAGGTCCCTCATTATGTTTTTTATATATTCAATTTGTATTTTATTTTCTATTATGTGTGCAACCAAATCCTCGTAACTATCTAGAAAGACTTGCAGAATTATAGGAGGGTTAGGATAGTTAGGAGGGTTTTGTGAATTTTTCTTTAAATCTTCAATTCCCTTTTTTTTTGGATTGTGAATGATTTTGATACGCTATACAAATCGAAAAAATAAATGTTTTTTTTAAAAAAAAAAAAAAGGGTAATCCCCCGAGAAATACTAATTTTGGTATTAATTGGTAGAAAAATAGTTTATTTACCTCTCCTTGTACGTGACAATGTTGATCATCTCACTAAACAAGCTTTTCAGGGGATTTTAACAATGCTTGTGAAGGTATAAGTGTAAATGCTTGGAACACAAGTCCCAGTTTGATGGTGCTACTGGTGTTTGTATGCAATGAAAAATTTTAACAATGAAATAAAATGTTTGAACATTTCTTTTAAAAAATGTTGATAATAATGTGCATGCATTGTATGTTCAATATTATCTAGCCTAGTTTAAATAATGTGTATTTTTTATTAAAATCATATATGTATTCTTGCTTAATTCACATTTTGATAGCATAAAAAAGACATAAAAAATTCTATTTTTTAGCCCCGAAACTTCTTGTGTGCACTTATGCATTTATACATCTGCATTATAAATTATTTTATAAAAATTGATTTTTATTTATTATGCCTTTTTATGAATTACACCTCTTTGATGGATTTTAAACCCTCGGATGCATTGGGACAGGCCCGAATTTGACCTCTGAAGTTTTCCATTAAAATAAGATTTGTGCGTGTATAATCCTCCTTTCCAAAAAGGAAAAAGAAAGAAAAAAAACTCACAAACCTATAAGTTGATAAATTGAGGAATAAAAGAGTCTATTCTTGTTGAGTATCTACCAGTTTACATAAATAAATACCAAAACTCATTGAGGTAACCATAGGCGTATTTACTTTCAGCTGTCGTTTTGGTTCCCATCAAAACAAAGGTCATTCATGACGTTGATTTTAAGCCATTAAAAAAGAAGCGGGGCGGGGGGCTTTAAATACATAGCTAAGTTTCTAAATGACAACCGATATATCCTTTCAAAAAAAAATAATCACAACGTAACAAGCAGTAGATATGTATGATATTCGACCGCTCACTGGAAAGTAATTATAGATATTTATTGTACTAGAGGCACGGACTTTTCATGCATCACAAGCCTGCAAATGATTTGTGATTTTGCATACCAAACGTACATTCTGTTTTCCTGCACAGTTGAATGCCTCGAATCATGAATAACTCTTACAGAATTTAATTACTTTAAAATTCACGTAAAATTTAAAATTGATTATATTTATTTAGATATAATATAAGATTATCATCCTAAATGGTTTTGACCAACAGAGCAAACTGGTTCATTGCAAAATAGTTTTCTTGTATCAGAAAACAGTCCGTCATTATTGATAAATTGTTGAGAGAAGCTGCCAACATTTTGTCGGCATTAAACCCATTCTTTATTGTGACAATCCTTTACAGCAGTTGCGCGGAAAGAGCTGCAAGTACTTGCAGACAGGAAGAAGCGGAAGCAAACAAATGTGAGAGCAATCCACCGCCCATGAAATGGATTGTGTGACCCACTTTTATTGTTGTGTATGGATTTAAACATTGAAAAGTCATCAGACCCCAGTTTGAGAACATGAATAAGGTTGTAGAATAAAATAAAATGTAAAATAATTGTGTTAGTGGCGAATGACAATTAAAATTTACCAGTGTATAAGGCTTTCATTTATAGATGGAAGGTGTAGGGTTAGGTATGGAAAGAGGAGGTTTGTGTGTAATGAATAAAGATAGATTCATGGAAATTAAATATAAGTAATAAAAAGAGAATAAATAAATAGATAAATTTTTTGGTAAAAAAAGTTATAAACTCTTAAATTATTAATAAATTAAAAAATAAAAAATATATTTTAATTAAATATTTGCAAATTGATGTATATAAATATTAGGAAATAAAATATAAACAATTTAACCAAACACATTAACACTGATAATATGATATATTGCAACTTTCCCGGGAAAATATCAATGGACGAATATACGATGAACATGGCTCCTATTTCAATAGACGATCAAAAGATCAAAAAATTTCACACGTTTTCCAAAATAAAAAATCTTTTTTCTGAAATGACAAAGACTATTTCAATAATTCAGAGTTTATGGGTTTCATCAAGATCTAATCACATGACGGGAAAGAGGGGCGCTAGTTCTGTAGATTCATTTTAATATGTCATGTCAAAAGTGATGATATATCAATTTTTAAAATTACAATTAGGTAACTGAGCATAATGCCCAATGAATTGTATGCTTAAATTGAACGGATCTAGTTCAGCTAACTCTGCTTGAAAATAAAACTGAAACAAATGTATTAACTTTTCCGGATCAATCTATGCAAGAAACCGTCAGGGCACACAATTCGTATGTGTTGAAGTCATTATTTCAAAGGAAAATTTCTTACTATTGTAATTAGCGAGCGTACTATGTACGTCTCGATGTTGGATATAAATTTGTCATAAAGTTCTTCATTTGTTGAGAAATTATAGATATAAATAGTTTTTTTCGCACCAATATTTCAAAGTTATGGGACTCAAAGATTACAATTAAACATAGATTAATATTAATAGTAGATTACTCTTTTTAGGGTGAATGATGACGAGAGTTGTTGAATTGAAAAAATATGGCCAATTTTTTAATATTTGTTATCTATTGCAAATGTCAATGAAGCAAACAATGATACATTGTTTTCGAGCTAACATCACCTCGCGTTTAGGATTAGGATTCCAATAATGAACAAGGTAGTCAGTAAGATCAATTCATATCATAATTAGGGATTTAAACTTACATTGGAGTGCATGTGTTTTATAATACGATAGATCACAAAATTTTCTCCTCAAGTGAGATCTCAATGAGCAAATGAGAAGGCAATTTCATAAGAATCCTTGTAAATTGTAAAGCTTTTGAATCCAATGATGTGTTTTTTGGACTTCGATATCTTAATGATGGATCTTTCATTGTATTCAGACCTATAATTGTAATTCCTGCATAGTATTTAATAATAGAAACATTCTTCCCTCTATCTATGGATCCAAGTAGTTGGTTCATATATTGTTACATCTCTTGCCCCCATGTGATAAAATAATATAAAATATGGTCTATCAAAGTTCAAACGTCCTATCATTTTACTTTCATTGTGCCCATTCAGAGTGGTACACATGGAAATATCTCATTATCTTGGGTATCTTTTGTTTTTAATGTGGCCTTAATAAACTTTCTAGATCCATTGTATTATTAATTCCACTTTATAGTCTCAAATTATTATTTTATTTACCATGAAGTAATGGTGGGAAATGGTATACATGTATAAAAATCAATTCTCAAAACCTTAATCACTGTAACTTTAGTTATGTGTAAATTCATGTCCCCTCTTTATGCATAAACATTGTGATCACCCAAATGTCTCAATCCCATAACTATGCAGTCATGATTTACATTAAGATCCTTATTGAGGCCTCCACACATCTTAAAATAATCACAACAATATTGAAATTACTTCTTCAAATCCTACTCATGGAACTGAGTCTTTATGTCAAGAAAGCTTAATATGGAGACTAATTTGGGTAAAAAAGGTGTTTGCAACTTTTTGTTTTTATTAAAGGTAAAATTTTGGGTATTGAAAGGGCCCACCCCTTGAAAAAAGGAGAGAGATAAAATAATAATAACAAAGTGAATCTTCTCTTCTAGCGGAGACAAATAGGGTGAAAAAACATGAAAAGATGCAACCCCATAGAGGAAACAAAATGATCACACAAAATCACTAACCCTCCCTAAAAATATTATTTCCATTTAAGTGGTTCCAATTTTGTCTTGCCTTTGCCTTTTTTCTTATTGCTTACAACTGTCCATTCCCCCCTTCCCCAGGATCTTGAAAGATAGGAATGGTAACTTCAAGAGAATCAAAAAATTTAAAAAATCCTTCATTTTGTAGAGTGGCTGAATGATTCATCTTATGAGGTATTCTAGCCATCAAACCCATGCTTGAAACATCTATCGCACTTGAAACAAAACCAGCCTTTGGGAGGGCTACTAATTCTTTATTCTATTCTGGAATCCAAACTAATTCAAGGGTTTTCGGCAATTCACTAACATTTTTTGAGTTGTGTTCTTCTTTTGAGTCATCACTAGTTTCTCTATCTGAATCTACCACAGTGTTAGAAGACTTCCACCATGAAACCCCTTTTTACCACTTAGTGATGCCACACACTTCTACGAAATTCCCTATTGCAAAGCACTTGCAACAATGAAATGGCAAATCCTCATAGTCTAGAGTTTATTTCCATGTCTGGCCCTAAATGGTCAAATCGATAAAGGCTAGAAGATTTTCTAAAACATTTAAATAAATCAAGATTTGAGCAAAGTTTGAATGTTGCATACCTGCTATTGATGGGTCTATATTAATGAATTTTCCCAAATAATTTCCTATAGATCTAAATCAATCCTCAATCCAAAACTAGAAAATAAGGTGAGCCAACCTTACCCAGATTAGTTTGGTTGTGAAAACTTCTGTAAGTGGGTCAAAAGAAGGATACTAGGGCTTAGGCTATAGAATGCATTGATAAACATGTCCAAATATCATTCTGGAAGATATCCTCCTTGTCATTATCATGATTAAATACAACAACAAAAGAAGCCATTGGCACAAGGGAAGAGTTACAAAATACCTTTCATCAAGGGCTTCCAATTTTGCTCTATCCATTCCTAAAGCACTGCAAGAGAGGGACAAAAATTATAGAATCTATAGATGTTAAAGTAATATACTATTTATATAATAATGTGTAGTTCATAAATTAATTATTAAACATTTAAAAGTAAAAATATGAATAGACATATTTTAATAAATTATTATCAAGTAATATTCTCATATATATGTAATGCAATAAAATTATAATCTTATATTCTGAATATTTTTTATATTAAAAAATAATACATTTTAATTTTTCAATTTACCATGAAATTATATATTTAATTATGAAACATTAAATTTTTTATAAACCATATTCTATGTCATTAAATATAAAATAGTATATTTAAATAATAAAACTTCAATATAATATATAGAAACTGAAAACTAACTTTTCCAATAAGTAAACGTTTCATGTATTAAGAAATTAAAGAAAAATAGTAAAAAATAGATTATAATAAAAGTTATATGTAAATGAAAGAATTACTTGATCATCAATGGACTAGGATTAACAAAATTGTACAGTAGTAACAAAATTTAAATTTAGAAGCAATCTTTTACATGGTTATAAAAATTCATAATTGAAGTTTAAAAATCAAACAAATATTTCAGATAGTCACAAATCATAGTAAGAGTTAATTAGTATCACACATATATTTTACATCTCAGTATTATAGTGTTTATTATAAATATTTACTGTTTCTTTGAATTTTCACTTGTCGAATTTATAATTTGTAAATTTTATTCATTGTTAATATCTATCTTCCATATTTAATTTTACATGGAATATAGTAAAAAAATATTCCGCAAACAATGTATTTATAGACTTGGGTGGGAGAGTGGAAATATAGTTAAATATAATGACTTGGTGCCACTAACAATTCTATATAGAAACTTTATGTACAAGAATGAGATATACATGCACAACGATAAAATAATGTTAGAAAATGCAAATAAAAGGTGTCTTTAATGACTACGTAAGGAGTACATCTGCATAAATATCAATGCGGATCCACTGTCATTTAATGGTATTTATTCCATAGTAAGTGATTTAAATAGATCACATGGTTACAACTTTTATAAGACATATTACCAATATACCCAAAATTTTCACACCTCTAAATTTAGAAAAATATTTCTTTCTTTTTTTCCATAAAAATATATTTTGAAATAAATGTGATATAATATAAAATTAATATATAGTACTTTAGACGCATAAATATGGTAACAAGTATTTGAAAATGCTAATTATTAACATATTATGAACTATGTGGATTTCACACAAATAATGAATCTTATTCACCATTACTCTAAGTCATTTATCTATATGTAATCTTGACCCTTTTTCTTTTGTCAACATTGTACAAATTTGAATAACAAATACTCAAGCTATCTAAAAATAATTTCAAACTATCCTCAATAGAAGACAAATATCCTTGATCCTTTTGGACAAGTTTTCTCTAGGTAGATAGGAGCATAGAGCTTTCCTATCCACTTACAACTTACACATCCTAGGCCATAATCCATGTCAAGAGCCCTCTAAAGCAAGTCAATAGCTATCATTGTCAAGTATCGTAGCTATTTTCTAGTTGCATACACATATTCCAAGGAGTAAAACTACATAATCAATCGATGTGGGAGAAATATATGAGATTTATTTCCCTCCTTAGTGTATTAGATACATAGGTAGTGGTCAATCATCAAGGGGGTGATCTAGGACAATTCAACACATTGAATTACCCTATTTTAGAGTTAAATAGATATTAAAGTGTCCGTAGGGTATTAAAGTTAAGAGTAAAAATACATATAAAATTATATTTGTATTATTAAAACTTATATACCTCAATACATAAAGGCATGATAGTTATAATGATCATTTTTTATGCACAATAAATTGGGATAAGTCTATAGTTAATGAAATTGAGTGCACTTTGCTGCTACCCATATAATATTCTCATGTTCAAAAAAATCATATAATTTTACCAATGATCTACCAATTTAAAAATTAATACTTCTTTGTCTCTCCCTGACTGTCGCCTATTAGAATCAAATGGGACAAGTCCAAAATCAACAAAATAAAATGTATTCCAATTTATTCCACTTAAAATATACCTATCTAGATTTTATTTTAATCTCTTGCTAGATCTTGAGGTTGCACAGTCACCTCTAATTTCAATTTCCACTTCTAGACAGTCAAAATAGTAAACAAAATGCATAATAAAAGCTAAGTATGTCTCTTCTTATAATTTTACAAAAATAATTTTCCCCATATTTAACAAATTATCAGAATTATAAAATTTGAATATTTTACATCTTTAACATTCTGATATTTCTAATTTTACATGTATTGAAACAACTTAAAATTTATATTATTTTATATAAAATAGGGTAAAACATATTTTTGAACCCAAATTATTATTTTTGATATTTAATTAATCTGATGTGATTTTCTTTGTTTTCTTACAAACTATGATGTGATAGTTTTAAAACTGGTAGGAACTATCATTCTAGGCCAATCTATCTTCATTTTCACCTAAGTCATGGTGTGAGGTGTACTACCCCAATACTCAAAAAAGTGTACAACACGATTCAAAGATTTTATTTTCCAAATAATTTAAGGTATTTTATAAACACATAATTATATTTTTATCCATAAAAAACCTTCAACCATTCAACTATTCATTCTCGTAGTACATAATTATATTTTAAACCCGAATTATTATTTTTTACATTTTTTTAATCTGATGTAATTTTTTTTTATTTAATCTATATATTTTCTTTGTTTTATTAAAAAATATGATTTGCTAGTTGTAAAACTCATATGAACTATATTCTAGGCAAATTTATCTTCATTTTTACCTAAGTCATGGTGTGAGGGGTACTACCTCAATACTCAAGCCATTGTATAACATGATTCATAGATTTTAGTTTCCATGTACTTTAAGGTGTTTTATAAAAACTTAATATTTTTTATCCATAAAAAACCTTCAACCATTTATTCTTGTAGTACACTTATAAGATATTAACCTAAATAAGTTACTCTCAACATATATGAGAGATGAGATAATGTGGCTATGGGAATGGTGGTAGACTCTGTAGTTAGTGCCTTCACAAAAATGTTCATTATTTACAATTAGGATTAATATATTTGAGAATCTACAAAGCAAACATACCATTTACTAATTTCACCCTTTCTTCTTAAATTGCAAAATTTCAAAAGTTATAAATATCAACAATAATTATTGTACTTTTATCACATTCATTAAAGTTTACTATTACATATTGCCTTAATTTTCAAGATGTTAGTAATTTTCTATATACATTAATCAAATCCAAAAAGCATACAAATACCAAAACAAAAACTGTATAATCTCAAGCCTTCCTAGATTTGAATTGTTACAACATCCAATATAAAATATTATTTCCCACAACTAGGCATCAAAAGGCATTCATGAATTAAATGCATCACTATGTTTCCTAGGTCGTAATGATATACAAATCACCGTAATATTCCTATTCTTCACCTAAGGCTAATATTAGTTTCTAAAGTTCATACCATTAAAATAAGACAAAGATGGATTTTTTATCTAGTAAGTTAGAAAATGTGTTTAATATTTCCCTCCAAAACCCCCACCACCTCCCACGAGTCAATAATATATATATATATATATATATATATATATATATATATATATATATATATATAATCTACTTAATTAGAAGTACCCTTGCTAAAATTTATATTTTGGAACTATTTAAAAGATCAATAGTTTACAAATATATATAATATGATTCTTTAGAGTGTGATAAAACTCTCCCTAAGAATACACAACCAACATCATTTTCTTGTATCATGAATATATTAAACGATATAGACAAGGTCATCAAATTCAATAATGTAAAAATTTCCACTTTTTATTCAAGGGTAAATACATTTAAAGGGCATCAATTGTGATTTTGTTTAAAATGCTTATGAAGTGAAAATTTAAGGCTCGACTATATTAAAAAAATTATTTATTGATATAAATATCATAAAAAACATAGAGAAAATTATTAATACATTTGATAGCACTTGTCATAAAACACTTGGAGCAATCACATTAGACAGACAAGTAGGTCTCAAGATACTACCTACTATATTTTAGGTAATTCCAAACCAATTAAACTAAAATTTAATTTTAAGGAGATCTTGGATTCATTCCATAGAGGTTTTACTCTCTACATTCCACAGATGTATCAAATTTATAGATGATGGACTTGAATATACTCTTTCAGTTAATGATACCACTTTCAAATATTATAAATTGGTTCAATCACAATTTGAGGATCATTATATTAAACTACTCATATAGCCTATTGCACTTCATCAAATAAATGCATAAGATTTCATTCAGTAAATTACATAACATGATAAATAACCAATATCAAGTATTACAAAAGACATAAATAATTAATTAGTAATACACTATACAACATGATAAACAATTCTAGATCCTCATCTTTTGGTTAGTTCTTAATATCCCAATTGCATACTTAAAAATAGGTATGATTGTGATGATTATGATATGTAAGTTTTGGAAGGTGATAAATTATGTAAATTAAATCTATATGATGACATGTTGAAACAAATGATTCTTATTCCCAATCTAGATATGATAAATTCAAGAAATCTTGATACTTCTTTAGCAAGTACAAGTAAACTTGTTTCTAGGCTACCTTCAATGGATTACCAAGTAAGATTGCCTCAAATTCATGAATGCAGTTCATATAAAAGAATATAACATGAAATAAAATAGAAATGATTTATTTCTAGGGGCATAAAAGATAACCCCAGCTCCATTTCCAAGATTGGAGTAAACCCCGTCAAATGACATTTTCCATACGTCACCTTCATTGTCAAATCCAACATCTAGAATAATAGGTTATTCAATAACATATATATCCCCAATGAATTTACCCAATTCCACATCTTTGTAAAGCACCTCATTTAGAGCACATTTTGGGTCTTGAAGTATATGTAGCATCTTCAGTGCCCTATGAAGTCTGACCATCTTACCCTCTAATGGAATGGTGGCATAAGAAAAGTATATTTATACACTTCCATCAATGCCTAGGTCATATTTTCATGATAGCAACATCCCCCACTTAGGTAAGCAATCTAATACTACCATGTACATATTCAAATACTTTTCAAGATGCACAACCACATGCATTACCACTCCTCTGACTTGTATGACAACTAGAACCTCTTGTGAGTCCATAGAATAGTAGTTACCAAAGGTTGATGTAATTTTCACTCTGAGATCATTGAGGACACCCAAGAGAATCACATTTAAAGATGTTCTAGAATCAAACATGTAATTATGGATAATTAATCAACTGATCAACAAGGTTGTGTAAAATAGATCCACACTCAGCTGACTTTCTACTAATTCAATCCCCAAATAGACCTTCAAGGTTGGTTCAATAACCTAATCTAATTTTTCATCATATTTAGGAGGTGTTTAGGGTGAAGTCATCTCATTTTTAGATGTATTCTCACCAAATTCCAAATATTCAAATTTCCTATTCCTATGTTCATGTATTCTTAATAATTCAACAAGTGGCATGATGAACTTCAATTAACACAAAACTTGGGCCATATCACACACACTATAATTAGGAAAACGAGTATTAGGTGGAAGGATGATAACACCTTTAATTAGGATATAAGCCTTCAAGGTCTTAAGTGGAATTGGTTGGGATGAATTTGCATGTTTATTATCAGTATTCAAGGAGGGGTTAGTATTAACATTGAACACACCCTTTGGGATACTAGATAACAAAAGGTACTCTATTATTGGGTGGATGACCTCTTGGTTTGACAACTTGGGAAATGGTTACCGGTTTAGATGATTTTGAGACTACTATAGTTTTATTGATTTCCTTACTTGCATCCCCTACACTTCAATTTGTAGTTGTATTATCTTTAGGAGCAACACATTGTTGCCTATTTGTCAAGTTATATTATTTCTCTTGGGAAATTAATGTGTTAATTATTAGTTGCATATCCTCAACTGACGGAATCCACACATCATATTTGTTAATCATCATACAATACAATAATCTAAAATCATGATTGGGTAGCTCATATGCTTTTATCATATTAACATCATGAGAAAATTAAGAAGTTGGGATAGGTACCTTTTTGACTTCAATCCAAAATTGATCATCATTGGTAGCACTCAATCATTCTATGGAGGCAAAAAAAATTATTCAAGAGACTTGACAATCAACCATAAAAATCTCATCATGATCACACACAAATTCAGGTTCATCAGTATCTTCATCAATCAGTTCAAAAGAATCACATGGAGGGTTTGGAATGAATAATTTATCATAGCGATCAATGTCAATGTCATAATTCACTGCATTCACCTTGGTTTTTAATAGATCAGATAATTCTATCTCAACTCCTCTATTGCAGTTTTTATCATCACGTGCAGGGCTTTTCCCTGTGTCATTATCTCTAATGTGGAAAGCAATCCTCCCTCATGCTTGATTCAGATTTATCTCTCTCTCTTGACTTGTAGAACCATGAGACAACCCCTTCTATGCTTAGAAATCTAGGAGTGCAAATTAATTAAGATCATCAAAATATTTTGAAATTAACAAATCACTACCACATAAAAGAACTAACATTTCTCCTTTAGAGCATCACTTCCCAACTCAACTAAAGGCAATGTAGGCATGTCCATCCCTTGATTTATCTATTTAATAGGATGAGCTAAATTACCACCCTTTAGATAAATCCTTGACAAAAAGGTAGGCACATTTGATCAAAATACAACCTATAGGTCATTCTAAGTAGAATGTAAATTAATATCCTCATAAAAATGTTGAAGAAACACTAAGAAGGAGAAAAAATAAAAAAACATATATAGTGCGAAAGACTAAAACCTACTTAATAAAAAATACTAATCTACATAAACATGACCATGAGGATCAATGGACCTTTCATAGATAGTACCATAGATATTAGTAATCTTATATAACCATGAAGAATAGAAGATAAAGCACAGGGGTGACTAAAAGTTGTCCCTTAAACTACTAGTATAAAATTCACTCATGATCAACCTCGCTACTTTAATTACTAATTTTTTATAAAAATATTATATTTATACATATCTATATGTTCAAATTTATGTATTTATAAGGGAAGGCATGGAAGTTAAAATGTTATCTAGAGGACAAGAAATTGTCTCTCAATAGTAGAAAAATAACATTTTAACACATATCAGTTTACACTCTACATAAATTCATCTCTAATTCTATATTTTAATGGTTTAGGGTGAAAGTAGTGGGGTTTTAGACACATGTGAAGGTTATTTTGGTTTATTTAAATGAATTATAATTTCTATTTTATGTGTATTTGAAGTTTTCCTGAAAAGCTATATTTTTTTTCATATAGGAAAAGACATTCTAGACATCACAACAACAACTATGTATTGTAAATAGGAATGATTAATGGCCAATAACATGGTTATATATTTTATTATTCAACCCCAACAAGGTGGCTACACCAATATTTATCCACAAAGGACAAAAGATGGATTTATCCAATTATGGACTGATTATTAATAACATTTATTTTTAATATTTATGTGTGTTAAGAGTAGGTACAAAAACATGTATCTAGGTGGATTTAAGGGTCATGTACATTATAAAATATGTGAATTTTCTATTATGACATGTTAAAATTGATTTATTTCCAATGGAACATCCTAGATGTGTAAATGTAAATTAAAGGATAGGAACTTGTCTCTTAACTACATAAAAATAACATTTTAACACTGATCAATATACAAGCTAATATGGATTCATCCATTATATTTGATCTCATTGATCAGAGTTAATATTATATCTATTTTAAATTCATGTGAAGGTTTCTTATACTGATGTAAATGACTTATGATTTTCATTTTACATGTTTATTAAAAAAACCAAAGAAATCTAATGTTTTTGTATAAAGGAGGACATTCTTAAGCCTAAAATGGTTACGTTGTCTCCTAAGTATTTATTATTGGATGCCAATAATATGTCCTAGATGTTATTATCAATGTGTAACATGGTGTAAATGCGATTTTATGGCCTTGAATCATTGAAGGTGTAAATATTTGATTTTGATTTGAACACAGAGATGAGAATTTAGCCATTTATATGGATGAAAATATTAGGTCTCTTTGCTTGATAATATAAATAAAATTTTAAAATTCATAGGTTATGTTACGAGTCATAAAAAATGTGTCATTACACCAAATAAATATTAAAACAATGAAGAATGATATGAATCACATGTCATATTTAAGGAAAGGAAGTAGTAGCTATTTATATCTAATAAAGATTTCTAGAGTTATAAATCATGTAAATGATGACAATGATCTATCTGGAAACAAGCCTACAATCCAACTAAAATAACTAATACAAAACCATCTATAAAATCTCTTATTACTATGTAGAATAAGAATGTTGATAAAATTAATGCAAAAAATGAATTAAAATTTAAGCATGTGTGTGTGTGTGTGTGTGCGCGCGCTCGCACGCATGCACGCGTGGGTGTGCGTGC
>JARHVA010007710.1:562500-621648 GCA_037957365.1 Torreya grandis | reverse complement strand
ATTCATCATGTCCACACCACATCACCATTTTAATTGATGTAAATTTTGTATGGGAACCTAAATATTAGTATTTGGTTGAAAAAAAATCAAAACTCTTTCTTAAAGAAAGCCTAGTTCCTTGGCAACCTCATTGAACTAAGTCACATGACTTCAAAATGCCTAGTCTTGGAATCACAAAGAAAGAGAAAGAAATGGAGTATATTTCAGCCCTTGAGAATAAAATTAATATTGTGGAAGTTGATATGAAACTTGAGAGACATAAATAGGTCCCAAATTATGAAGAAGAGGTGGTCTTTTGTGTTGAAATTTTTGATTGGGTTGATGAGGAATAATGTTATCCTTTTGCTAAAGAGAGAGAAATGGTCATTGATTCTTCCATCACTATCCAAGACATCATGGATGAGAAATAAAAAGAACATAATTAACCTTGGGATGATTTTTTTTAGTCTTTGGATTAGTCTATTCTCCTCTTTAAGGAGGCTATGATCTGGTCAAAGATGGAGAGTGCAACTTTGGCACTCAAGTAAGTATGCAAAGGAAAAACAACATTTAATATCTATCCTTTCAAGAAGCATATACATTTCATGATGATATGTTTGAAATAATAAATATGCGATATCATCCTCTAAATTATTTTGGAGAAAAATATCAGCTCTTGAAGGGTGGAACAAGCTAATATTGGCCTCAATCTTTTAAGGAACATAAAACTAATGTTAAAGCCATGTCTACTAAGGATATACAAATTGACCATGAAATGAAGAGTGGATATAATTATTGAGTATGTAAACATGTTTAAGATGAATATATATACATTTTAGAACTATTTCAATATGATCTACTTGAGAGAAAATCAAATTAAGTGTCAAGGAGTAGGTCTGATCTATAAAGCATCTAATCCAAGGAGAAACATGTTCGGCACTATGATTCATACCATCATGAAGTTGATTAAAGAAGTTTTAATTTTGATCCTAAAAATTAGGTATGTTTAGTTTCTATTTATTCATAATATTTATTTTTTAATTCCTCTAAGCGGCTTGAGCACATGTGTGTGTGTGTGTGTGTGTGTGTGTGTGTGTGTGTGTGTGTGTGTGTGTGTGTGTGTGTGTGTGTGTGTGTGTGTGTGTGTGTGTGTCTTGTTAGTTTATTGCCTTTTTTTGTGTGTGTTCTTTACTTTGAGTGATTGAGGAAATTAGTATTGTTTTGTCTCAGAATTAAAATTACTCCCTAAACCTAATGGACTAATAAGGCTACTGGTCTAGTTAGCATAACAAGCATATTACCCTTATGAGTCACCAATTTGTTGACCAAATTTGACCTTGAGGTCAAATTGGGGTACCCTTAAGTAAAAAATTGACTTTTAGATGTTTTATGGGTCTAATAAGTATGTCACAATGTTTTTTATACGTTAATCAATGTCATTTAATGTTGTACTAGCCTTGGTCTTTAGTCATTGTAGTATTTTTAGAAATTTTGGGTCATTTTGAGGTCAAAGAGGTGTATTTAATTATTTATATAGATTTATTAGGAAGTGTTAATGTGTTAAAATGTGATTTCATGTGACATGTGTCCTAAGAAGTCTTAATCAACTATTGGTGTGGTAGGTTCATAAAAATAAAGGTAATTTTTTGGGAAAAGAGAAGAAAATGGCACTTGTATGGCCCATGTGGAAGTGTGCCATATGGGATATGATCATGGAATGTCTATATAGAATCCCCAATATGGTTTCCACATTTTTTCCTCTGGAAGCACATTTTTTGGCCCAAAACCATTCTACTCCTTTTACAGTCCTCTTGACAAGTAGAAGTGACCTTTAGGTTTGTGATTAGTATAGATAGCTTAGGAGGTTTTAGGTAAAACACATTGGTGAATTTAAAATAAAATAATATAAATTAATTTTAATACAAATATTTTTAATAATTTTGGTATGTGCTTCATTAAATAACCTCATGAATTTGACTATACCTTTCTTCTTGCTAATTTGTGTACCCTGTAGGTTTTGCTCTTGTTTAAGAAAGTCCTTATGACTTGGCTATTGATATTGGTTCCAACGTATGTTGATTATCCATTATAATATTTTACATTACTTAGTTCATGATCCAAGATGTTTTTATGGTTAAATCATCTTGGGTTTCTAGACTTGTCTTATATGCGATGATAGGCCTGTTTTCACCATTTCCAGATCTTCATACTTTGAAAATTTCTTCATATGGTTGTGATAGAACATTTAACATGTTTTAAATGTATTATAGTTTCCTTTTCAATTTCAAACTCCATTATTTAAAGCAATATCCATGAGTATAGAATTCATGTATAACATATACAGTCAATCAACCATTAATGTGCATCTACAAGAGCTTCTTGAGATGATTTCATTTTAAAACATGAGATTTAGTGTTTTTTTCAAGTTATTTGATGTGTGATTAATTAATTTGAATGTTTTAAGATGTATATGAAACCCATTTAAGTCCAATTATAATTTTACTATTCATATTTACACCATAATGCTTGTATGCATGATTTTGTCCACCTATAGGTGGCTTAACAAAGATATGGAGATGCTGGTATGGAGGTTGAATAAGTAATGAACCTTCCTTAAGGTATTAAAATGGTGAAAATATCATGGAAAACTTATTTTAAAGGGTATATTTATTGGGAAATTTGAAAAGTACCTTCTAGCAAGAGGAGAATGATTTTAGGCCCACAATCCCTAAAAATGGAAAACAGAGGCCTAGGGGTGTTTTGGGAACATCACATAACAAGGTTAAAATAAGATTTTCTACATCATAATGTAATTATATTTTATCCCCTATATAGTAAAATAACCTTGAAAGGTTTTAAGGGATGATGATCAGTGGAGGAGGGTACTTTTGAGGTCTAAAATTACTTATAAAAACACTGAATATAGGCAGTTTGATCTATAGTTATGAGTCAAAAGGAGAACTTTGTCACCCTAAGGTTAAAAAATAATCCTTTAAACCATGGGGGAATGTATTTAAGGGATTTTATATAGAATTTTTTACCTAAGAGATCATTTAAAAGGCTCATGGGATATGTCTTAGACCCCTATATTCATATATAGGTGTGCTTATTACTAGAATTGTGCTTCTACAGCTGACCAAGAGCACATAGTCCATAATTAGGGTTTAGATATAAATAAAAAAAATGTTGGGATAGTGAAAAATGCTACTAAAAACATTAGATAACTTACAATGAATTATTGTCATAGGTTTCAAGAGTGATGGTGGTCCACAAGTCTTTTTGCCTCAAAAAGTCAACCATTATTGACTCTGACATAGGTAGTAACATAAATGAGTATTATTTGAGCATTGGTAATACATAAGAGATGATTCATTTGAATTAAAAAAATAATGGATAAATCCAAATAAACTTTGGAGGTTTCTAATGTATTTTTAGCATGTTTTTTAAGTATAGAGGCCACCTATAGTATTCCCTATAGTCACCTATAGGTGACTATAGCCAAATAGTCAATTAAGAAATATGTTTTAAGGGTGTTTTAGGCTATGTACAAGTATTAATACAAGTAAAAAAAACATAAAAGTAATCTATGGGAGATATAGGAGGTTTTTAACATTGTTTTGAAGTCTAATCATGCACCTATACATATATGTACACTCCAAAAAGTAAGAGTATAGTGAAAGAAGCAAGCAGTCTAGACCAAGAAAAAGCATATGGAAACATGTGAAAGTTTGGGGTATAAATATAGGTTGAATAATATTAATCAAAATTTTAAAAACTTATTGACACCATCATAATTTATTTCAAGCAGATAAATGTTTCTTATAATGCAAAACATAGTCCATTAGAGGAAAAACCTTGCACACATGACTCTTTACATAGTCTGGTTAAGGTATTGGAAGAAATATGTAAGGACATAAAGTGTTAAAGGGACATGTGAAAAATTATTAATGAAATTTATGGTTTAAATAAACCATTTTCATGATAAATAATCAAAATATCAACCTTGAGCAATTAACATACAACTAGTACTTCAAAACATTGCATACAATCCAATTAAACAGGGGTCTGTTTAGATTATGTGGATGAATTAAGAGATAATATATCAATGAGGGAAGGTTGTTTGATGTTAATGAATAATTTTAAATTATTTTTTAGCATTTATATATGTCGTATGACAAGTATTACTCAGTCTAAAATTCCAACCCTACATATAATCTATCATAGCAGAAGTTTGTCTTAGGTCTTTGATGATTTGAAAGGGCAAATGATGTCACCAAGAGATAAATTTTTGTATATATAATATAAAATAATTTATTATGATCATAAAATAGTCACATTTCTCTATAGAAATAAGGGATTTCCCTCTATTTTGTCTCAAATAGAGGGCACTCCCTTATGAGCACAAACAGGGAGATTTGAGAAGCAATGATTAAAGATGAGACCAGGAGTTGGATAAATATTAAAGAAAGGTTTTTAAAGTTGTAAAAAACTTGTAAAAACCTGATAAATACCTCACATAAGGATTAAACCAAATATAAGGGTCTATACCTCCAAAAGTATAAATAGGCTCATAAAACATAGTCATACCTAAAATCCAAATAAGAGTTCACATTCACTTTTGAATCTAAGTGAGCTTCCAAATTTATTGTTCATGTTTATAGGATAATTATAGATGTTTTAAATATTAGGTAATATAGAAAATTTAAATTCAATGGCCTAGAACATAGAATTTGTATGAAGGCCTATTTAATAAGGTGTAGGCTAAGGCCAAATGGGGGTCGTCCACCATTCTAGCATGAGATGATCATCCCCATGGATTGAAACATGTTTTTAGGTTGGATAAAAATATTTTAAATCTATTTGAATGTAAACAAACACAAAGAAACCATTTTTTTGACTTTAGACAACATTAGGTCTATGAAAATTAGAAAAATGATCTCGATAGGGCAAGTCTAGATGCTCATTTATTTTTTGATACATTTCATGAGAACAAAAAAATTTAATAGGAGTTATAATATGTATTTATATAACACTTTGTGGAATTATATTGAAATTCCAATGTCAAACCTTTATGATGAACCTTAAGAGTGGAAACATGCCTAAAACCCTTGAAAAACCTTTCAAGGACCAATCTATATAAATGAAGATGGAGATGAATTATAATGGAAAATTTTTACTATAAAACCTATTGGAAGTTTTATAGGACTCACTCAATCTACCCCCCATGATTTTTGGCTATATGGATTTGTATTGATAGGGTATAAAACATGATTTTATTGATAGTTTTATACATTTTAAGGATATATAAGGATTATAAAGATTAATTCATGTTTTGAGGGAATATTTAGACCTTTTATAACTCCATATTTTCATTTAAATATAATAAAAAAACTCTTAAGTGTCCAAACCAAGTGTTTCATCTCAGCCAGTCAAAATTGGACTAGTTGACAAGCTAGTGAGAAGGGTGGAGATCTTCAAGTGAGGTGTTTTTAAGGTGTCCTTGATTATTATAATGAAATTAATGGTATTTAAAGGTTTAATACACTACCTCTCATGTAATTTCAGGATCAAATGATGCCTTTTTGGAATCTAAGTGTGTAGGGTGCATGGAAGAGGAGTTTTCTTGATAGTAGATGATGATGGATCCTTTCCAGATGATCTAGAGGACTAGGAATAAAAAAAATTCATGGAGAGGAATGTATTAAATCCATACCTTTAATTATAATAATTATACCTATTCCTAATAATTAATTAGGCATTCAAATAGGGCTAATCATGAAGGTAATTTTTCTGAGCCAACACAAGAACTTTCATGCCACTTTTCATGAATTTTATGCATTATATGGACACTTGGGATTTATAAAATTTCATGGTTCATACCATATACCCTTATGTACAAGTAACTACTTCTCTCATCTTTACAATTTTCCTTGTGACCCTTGGACTTTTATTTTCTCCTCTCTCTCAAGTTTTATAAGAACTAGCCTTTTTAGATTTTTAACTTATGCTCCTTCTAAGTATGGAAAATCCCTACTCATTTTCATACCATTTGATCAAAGAGACTACTAATTTTTACCTCTTTATGACTGTTAATACGAAATTTTTTCTCATATGATGGATTTTTCTTAGTGAAAAATATGAATTCCTTAGCATGTTGTCTCATTCTTTCACCTTATTTGAAGTTGTAAAGCTTCTTATTGTAGGGCAAATGAAGTGTTCTAGGAAATTTCAATGATTGAGTGAGTTAGTATTTTTATTAGTTTCATTAAAATACTCTTTTCTATCCCTCCTATATTTTAACATTCATCCATAACCTCATAATGTAATATTGATGTGAGAAGATGCAGATTGAAGGAGTGTATGTTCAGTTTATCCCTTGATTTTATGTGTAACATGAATTTAGTTGGAAGTCATAAATTTTTTTGGTGTATCTCCTCCCTTAGAATAGTTTACATTGAGTTATATTTTTCCCTTTTCAACCCCTAATTTTAGTTGTAGTTGTGATCCAAAGTGGTACATCAAGGGAGATAGCCCTATCTAGAGATTTACCTCATCCTTAGGCTACCCAAAAGCCTACAGGTGTTTCCATTATGACACTTGGATGATGAAAGATTTTACACTCCTTAAAGGGTGTAAATCTAAGTGATAATACTTTTTTTCATGCCTAGTGGGATTCTTTGTCTAAGAAGTTGAGAGATTTTTGGTGTTGTCTCTCAATAATCAGCCTTTAGAGGCATCTATCAAAGCATCAATGGTGACTCCTAAGATACATCAGTTGGTCAAACAGCCCAAGTTTCCTTTTGAAGACTTTTTGTAACAATTTTATTTATTTTATTGATTTCAATGAGGTTTTTTGGGTAATTTTGGTGTTGAGATTTGTCTTACACAATTTGGTGAGACATTCAAATCTTATGCAATTCCTTATCAATAAGAGCAAGTTCTTAACCAGCCTTGGTGTGATTATTACCAATATTGTAATGACCTTTTCCAACCCCATAATGATAATTATTAGTCCTATATCCATAATTTTCATGAGTTTTATTATTCCTATATCCAACCTCCTCAATATCTTGCTTCTCCTTGTCTACCTAGTCCCTTCTCAAGTCAATTCATTTCCACCTTCAAGAAAACTCTTTTGGGCTATGAGAAGTACATGTTAGATCTTGAAACTCAAAGAGGATATGTTATATAGGTTCATAATAATGTCATTAATAAGGTGAGATATGCATTATATTTGGTCAAAAGAGAGTGGGTACCTATTGAAAGAGATAATTAGCAAAGGCTTATAAGTGAGATGCTTGATGTGAGTGACCTAGTTTATTCCTTAGAGGATAGGCTAAGAGTTCATGAAAGGCAACCTCAAAAAACCTATCAGACATCATATCCACTTCCCCAAGTTTCTCAGCATCCATATTTGATCCCTACTCATGATCCTAATCAAGGATATCAAATTCATCCTTTTCCCAATCAATTGGAGGAGAGACTTGAGAAGAGAAACCTTGATAGGCAAATTGAATTGGCCAATATGAAGATGTAAAAGTCCATGTTAGTAGAAATAGAACTGAAATTCAATCCCTAATTTTATTCTCACATTTCATTGCCACCACCTCAAAAAGAGACTTATAATCCTAACATTCTAAATTGGAATAAGATAGTGGAGTCTTGGGGAAACAAAGAGGAGAAAAGTCTTGTCAAAGAGTGTGAAGTTGAGAAGGAGATTGATCCTATACAAACCCCTCACACCTTTCCTCAATAAAATACTTGAAATCCTAACATCCTAATCTAGATTAAAATAGTGTAATAATGAGGAAAGAAAGAAGATAGAAGTTTGGTTGATAAGGAGTGTGAAGTTGTGAATGAATTTGATCCTTTGTAAGTTCCTCCCACCCTTCCTAAAGAATTTTTTTATGTTCCATGTCATCCTTCTTGTTTTCCTTATACTCATGATGATTCTTATAAACTTAAATAAATAATTTTCCAAGAGAATCTATCCAAGAAAATTCAAGAGTTAGAGGCAAAGATGAAATTGCTAAGTAGAGGTCTGATGGAAGGTCTAGACCCAAAAGAAGATCTTATGACTAAACACACCCAATCTACCCTTACTTAAGAGAGTCCTCAAGATAAATAATACATTAATGAAATTTTTTTAAAGTGGAAGGAATAAAATAAAGTTGTTTTATCACAAGTTCTACCTCCCATTCCTCAAGAGCTTCCAAAAGAATCCCCTACACTTCACTCTCAATCTGACTTTGAGTTTTATGTTCCACCTCCACTAACTAGTTCATCATGTCCTCACCCCATCACCATTTTCCTTGATGGACATATATTATGGGAACCTAAAAAGGATAATTTTGTTGAAAAAAAATCATAAATATTTCTTGAAGAAAGACTAGTTCCTTGGTAGCCTCATTGGACTAAGTCACATGACTTCAAAATTCCTAGTCTTGGAATCACAAAGAAAGAGAAAGAAATGGAGGATATTACAGCCCTTGAGAACAAAATTAATATTGTGGAAGTTGATATGAAAATTTATATCCCTCAAGAGGTCCCAAATGATGAAAAAGAGGTGGTCTCTTGTGTTGAAATTTTTTATTGGGTTGATGAGAAAGAATGTTCTCCTTTTGCTAAAGAGAGTGAAATGGTCATTAATTCTTCCATCACTATGAAATAAATCATGGATGAGAAATAAATATATCATAATAAACCTTGGGATGATTTTTTGTAGTCTTTGGAGTAGGATATACTCCTCTTCAAGAAGCCTATGATTTGGTCAAAGATGGAGAAGGAAACTTGGCACTCATGTAAGTATGCAAAGGAAAAGCAACTTTTCAAATATGTCCTTACAAGAATAATATAAATTTCATAATGATATGTTTGAAATAATCAATATGGGATATCATAATCTAAATTATTTTGGAGAAATAAATTAGCTCTTTAAGGGTGGAACAAACTCCTATTGGCCTCAATCTTCTAAGGAACATGAAACTAGTTTTCTTGAAGCCATTTCTATTAAGAAGATACAAATTGACCATTAAATGAAGAGTGGAAAAAATTATGAAGTATGTGAAAATGTTAAAGAGAAATATATCTACATTTTAGACCTATTTGAATATGATCTACTTGAAATCAATTCAAGTGAAGTGCTAGGAATAGGTCTGATCTGCAAAGCATCTAATTCAAGGAGAAAATGATTGGCACTATGATTCATCCCATCATGAATATGATTCAAGAACATTTCATTTTTATACTATAAAATAGGTATGTTTATTTTATATTTGTGCATAATAGATGTTTTTTAATTCCCTATGTGCCTTGAGCACATGTGTGTGGGTGTGTGTCTTGTTAGTTTGTTGCCTTATTTTATGTGCGTCTTTTACTTTGAGTGGTTGAGGTAAGTAGTTATCGTGTTTTCATAAAATCCTATGGTCAAATTCCTATTGTTGTGTATCAAAATTCAAATTACTCCCCAATATTAATGGACTGATAAGGTTACTAATCTAGTTAGCATAACATGCATACTAACCTTATGAGTCACCAATTTGTTGACTAAATTTGACTTTTAGGTCAAATTGGGGCACCCATAGGTAAAAACATGAAATTTATATGTTTTAGGGGTCCAATACATATGTAATAAGGTGTTTTATAAGTTAATTAATGTCATTTAATGTTGTACTAGCCTTGGTCTTTAGTCATTTTAGACATTTTAGTCATTTTGGGTCATTTTAAGGTCAAAAAAGGTGCATTTAATGACTTGTAAGGATTTATTGGGAAGTGTGAAGGTGTAAAAAGTTTATTTCATGTGACATGTGTCCTAGGAAGTCTTAATCAATTATTGGTAACTAAAAGTGGTAGGTTCATTAGAAGAAAAGGTAATTTTCTTAGGAAAAGAGAAGAAAATGGCACTTATACAGCCCATGGGGAAGTGTGCCACATGGGATATGATCATGGAATGTATTTTTAGATTCCCCAAGATTAGTTCCATGCTTTTTTATCTATAATCACCTTTTTTGGCCCAAAACTATTCTACTCCTTTTTTAGTTCTCTTGGTAAGTAGAAGTGACCTTTAGGTTTGTGCTTAGTATAAATAGCTTAGGAGGTTTTAGGTCAAATTCCTTAGGAAAGTTAAATTAAAATTATAAATATTAATTTATATATAATTATTTTGACTAATGGTGGCTTGTGATTCATGAACCATCCTCATGAAGTTGACTATGCTTTTCTTCTTGCTAATCTATGTACCCTATAGGTTTTGATCTTGTTTGGGAAATTTTGTACAACTCAACTACTAATATTAATTACATAGGATGTTGAATGTTGTTTATAATTATTTCCATTCTTGGGTTCATGTTCTAATGTTTTTTTATGGGAAAATCATCTTGGGTTTCTAGACTGGTCTTATGTGGGATGACATGCCTATTTTCACCATTTATAGATCTTAATACTTTATAAATGGCTTCATATGGTTGTGATATAACCTTTCACATATTTTAAATGTAATATATTTTCCTTTTAAATTTCAAAATAAATTATTAAAATCAATCTCCATGAGTATATAAGTCATGTACAACATATAAAGTTAGGTAGCCATCAATGTGCATCTATAAGATCTTTTTGAGATGATTTCATGATGGAATATGAGATTTAGTGGTGTTTTCAAGTTATTTTATGTGTGAGGAATGAATTTTAATGTTATAAGATGTATATAAACCAAATTAAAGGCAAATTATAATGTTATTTTCCATATTTACACCTTACTACTCATATGTATGATTTTGTCCACTTATAGGTGGCTTAATAGAGATATGAAGATCTTGGTATAGAAGTTGAATAAGTAATGAACCTTCCTTAAGGTATTAAAATGGTTAAAATATCATGGAAAACATGTTTTAAAGTGTATATTTCTTGGAAAATTTGAAAATTACCTTCTAGTAGGAGGAGAATGATTTTAGGCCCATAGTCCCTAAAAATGGAAAATAGAGGCCCAGGGGTGTTTTAGGAACATCACATAACAAGGTTTAAATAAAATTTTATACCTCATAATGTGCTTATATTGTATCCTCCATCTATTAAAATTACCTTGAAATGTTTTAAGGGATGATTAGTAGTGGAGGAGGGTGCTTTTGAGGCCTAAAATTGCTTTTAAAAATACTGAATATAGGTAGTTTGATCTATAGTTCTAAGTCAAAAGGAGATCTTTGTCACCCTAAGGTTACAAATTAGTACTTTACACCATGGAGGAATATATGTAAAGGATTATAGGGATTATTTCTTACCTAATATATCATTTAAAATGATCATGGGTTGTGTCTTAGACCACTATATTCATTTACAGGTGTGCTTATTACTAGAATTGTGCTTCTATAGCTGACCAAGAGAACACCATCTATAATAAGGGTTTAGATATAAAGACATAAATGCTGGGATAGTGAAATATTATACTAAAAAACCTTAGAGAAATTACAAGTAATTATTGTCATAGGTTTCAAGAGTGATAGTTGTCCATAAGTCTTTTTGCCTTAAAAAGTCAATCACTGTTGATTGTGACATAGGCAGTAACATAAATCAGTATTGTTTGAGCATTAGAAATACATAAGAGATGATTAATTTGAATTAAAAAAATAATGTATGAATCAAAAGAACCTATGGAGTTCTATAATTGATTTTTAGAATGAATTTTGAGGATAGAGGCCACCTATAGTATTCTCTATAGTCACTTAAAGGTGAATGTAAGCAAATAGTTAATTGAGAAATATGTTTTGAGGGTGTTTTAGGCTAGGTCCAAGTATGAATAAAAGTCAAAAAAACATAAAATGAATCTAGGGGAGGCATAGGATTTTGTTAATATTATTTTTAAGTCCAATCATGCACCTATACCTAATACACTCTAAAAAGTAGGAACACAGTGAAAGAAGAAAATAGTTTAGACCAAACAAATTCATATGCAAACATGTGAAAGTTTGGGGTATGAAGAGAGGTTGAAGAATTTTAATCACCATTTTAAAAACCTCGTGACACCATAATTATGTATTTAAAGTATATAAATGGTTCTTATAATGTAAAACACAGTCCATTGGAGGAAACCCTACACACAAGACTCTTTCCACAATCTAGTTAGGGTATTGGAAGAAACATGTAAGAAATTAAAGTTTTACAAGGAAATATGACAAATTATTCATGAAATTTATGTTCTCCACAAACCCTTTTCATGAGAAATAAGCAAAATATCAACCCTAAGCAATTAGCATACAACCAATACTTCAAAACACTACATACAGTCCAATCAACTAGGGGCATGTTTAGGTTATGTGGATGAGTTAAGAGATAATATATCATTGAGGGAAGGTTGTGTGATGTTAATTAGGAATTTTAAATTATTTTTAATCATTTATATATGTCTTAGGTCAATTATTACTCAATTCTAAATTTTAACCCTACATACAGTCTATCACAATAGAAGTCTATCTTGGGTCATTGATGATTTGAAAAGGCAAATGATGTCACCAAGAGATAAATTTTTATAAATAGCACATAAATGAATTTATTAGTATCATAAAATATTCATATTTGTATTTTTAAATGTGGGAGTTCCCTCTATTTTGTATTAGATTAGATGACACTCCCTTATGAGCATAAACTTACAGATTTGAGAAAGATTGACAAAAGATGAGACTACGAATTGGGTAAAAATTGAAGAAAGGTATATAAATATTAAAAACACTTTTAACAGCATGATAAATACCTCACATAAGGAGGAAACCAAATATAAGGGTCTATACCTCCAAAAGTGTAGACATGTTCATTAAACATGGTCATACCTAGAATCCAAATAAGAGGTCACCTTCACTTTTGGATCTAAGTGAGCTTTAAAATTGATTGAATAATGTTTTTAGGACCACTATATATGTTTTAAATCTTAGTTAATATATAAAAATTACATTGAATGCCATAGAACTCAAAATTTGGAGTCATGCCTATTGAACAATGTGTAGGCCAAGGCCAAATGGGGGATCATCCACCATTGTAGCATGAGATGAGCATAAAAATGGATTCAAATTTTTTTTATGGTGGATAGAGAGATGTTAAAGATATTTTAATGTAGACAAAACATAAATAAGCCATTTTTTGGACTGTAAACAACATTATGTCTATGAAAATTGGAAAAAGGAGATTAATAGGGAAAATCTAGATGCTCATATATTTTTTGAGGCTTTTCATGGGAACAAAAAAAAAGTTCATAGGATTTATAATAGGTATATTTCAATCAATTTTTGGAATTATATTGAAATTCCAACATCAAACCTTTATGAATGAACCTTAAGAGTGGAAACATTCCTAAAACCCTTGAAAACCCTTGCAAGGACCAGTCTAGAGAAATGAAGATGGAGATGGATTATAATGGAATATTTTAAATATGAAACCTATATAAGTTTTATAAGATTCACTCAATCTACCCCCATTATTTTTGGTTATATGGGCATGGTACAAAATAGGGTTTTCTTTATAGTTTTGTGCATTATGCAAGTCAGAGGAGTTTGAAAATGAAATAAAGTTTAGAGAAAATATTTATAATTTTAATAACTCCATATGGTAATTTAATTCCAATAAAGAACTCTTTAGTGTCTAAACCAGGTGTTTCATCTTAGCCAATCAGAACTATCCTAGTGGATAAGCTAGTGAGAAGGGTAGAGATCTTCAATTGTGGTGATTTTAAGGTTTAATTGATGATTATAAGGCCATGAAATTTATTTAAATATGTAATAAAATACATTCCATGGATTCTAGTGAGAAACTGATGCCTTTTTGGAAGCCAAGTGTGCAAGGTGCATGAAAGGGGAGTTTTCTTGATAGCAGATGATGATGGCATTTTTCCATATGATTCTAGAGGACCAAGATTGAAACCAATGCATGGATAGTCATGTATGAAATAATTCCATTTAATTCCAATAATTATACCTATTCATAATTATTTATGAGGTGTTTTAATAGGGTGAATCATGAAGGCAATTTTTTTGAGCCAACACAAGAACTTTCATGCCACTTTTCAAGAATTTTATGCATTGTATAGACACTTGGGATTATTGAAATTGCATGGTTAATCCCATATCATAGTATCATGAAAAATAAACTAATTATCCCATATTGACAAGTTTTTTATTAACTTTTTAATTTTCTTTTCTCCTCTCTCTCTCTCAAGTTATATAAGAACTAGCCTTTTGGGCATTGTAACTTATGCTCCTCTTGAGTATGGTGAATCCCAACTCATTTTCATACCTTTTTATCTATAATAATAATAATTTTGACCTATTAATTAATATTAATAAGTGTGTTTTTATTGGATGATGGATCTTTCTTAGTGAAGACTATGGATTCCTTAGCATGTTGTCTCATTCTTTCAAGTTATTTACAGTTGTAAAACTTCTTCTTACAAGGCATATGAAGTGTTATTATAAATTTAAAGGATTGAGTGAGTTATTATTTTCATTATTGAAATTCAAGGCCTATTTTATAGTCCTCTTATCTTTTCTCATTCATCCATAACCTCATAATGTAACATTAATGTGAGAAGATGCATATTGAAGGAGTGTATGTTTGGTTTGTTCCTTGATTTCATGTGTAACATGTAGGTGGTTGGAAGTCATAAAAAAATTTGGTGTATCACCTCCCTTATAATATTTTTATTTAACTTATCCTTCTCCCTTTTCATCCCCTAAGTTTATTTTTAGTTGTGATCTAAATTGGTACATCAAGGGAGCAAGCCCTATCTAGAGATTCACCTCATCCTTGGGATGCCCACAAGCCTAGAGGTGTTTCCATTATGCCACTTGGATGAGGAGAGATTTTACATCTCCTAAAAGGGTGAAAATATAAGTTAAAATAGATACCTTATGAGTAATTTAACTAAAAAACCACAAAACCAATGAATGTCAACCCAATAATCTAGAATGTATGTGCAAGAAATCCCATTTTAAGGATGTCAGTTGCACTGACTAGGAAACAACCCATAAGAAGTGTCTTGGCATCACAAGTGGGAATAAATGATTTTATTATATTTATATCATAACCTAAACTAATAGGGTTAGTGCTCAAACCTATAACTAGAGGCATTGGAGGACCACCTTCAACACAGACACCATAAGGCAAGCACCTTAGACTCTAACACCAAACCCTCAATAGATTTTTTTTATGAAATGGTGATGCACTTTCCTGAGTATCATGGAATATATAATATTATATAACATGTGATAAATTGTGAAATTTAATGTCATGCTTGAGGTATTACCCAATTAGATTACAAGGAAACTCAGTTCATGACCACCTTATTGGATCTTGCCCATACCTAGTATCGAAAGTTTGATCCAAGCTAGGCTATGGTTGATTATGATATACTGAAGGAGGATTTATTGAATTAATTTGATATTCCTAAGTTTAAGCAATAGAGAATAATATCAATCAATTAAATTAGCTGAGGATTATCCAAGAGTGTGCACCTATATGATGTATGGTTTAAGACCTTCCTTTCTAAGCTTACATTTGATAACCACCCCTCCCAACATGTGAAATGGGTTTTTGGGGGCCTAATAGTACCTTTTTAGAGATTAATATCTATAAATACCTTCATTAACCCCTATGAAGTGCTTAAATCCATGCTATAGGCCAAGGTAGTAGGTAGTGCCAACATAAGGATCACTGCATTTATGAAGGTGCACATCGTGTCAATGGTCTCCCATCTATAAAAGATAACTATTGATTTGGTGCATGATGATTGTATTGGATTATGGTGTACTAAATATGATATGGAGGGGATTAATAATAATTATTTCCCATGGATAAATGTTCACACCTTGCTTCTTAGTTATGAATTTTGTCATGGGCTGCATGACTCTCAAAATTATCCCCTATTGCATCATGATAGTGAAGTAAACACTACCATATATTATAAGATTTTATATGCATATACTCACTCAAAAATGGAATATTGAGTCATTAATGAGATGTGATAGAATATATAAATAGGCATAAGGTAGGCAATGACCATAAATAGTGGGTAGGTAGGTCAAGGAAATGAAGGCTATGACCAACAAAATACTAGTTATGGGAATTATTGAGTCATTTTTGGGTGAGGTAAATGACATGGTGGAGGAAGATTATCACTATGATCATGTTAAAATTATAGGTCAACTAAGCATTACCAACATGATTTCCCCTACACCCAATGTGTGGGTATTTTTGAGGACCACATGCGATCAAGGATTGCCTAGACTTATATAAAAATATAACTCAAGGTCAGCTTGTAGTAGATAAGGGTGATTCCATGTTTAGGAATGAGAAAAAAGAAAAAAATGGGCCCCCAAGATGTAGAAACCTCTCAATAAACCACCTAAGGTGTAGGCTGCAACTCATAGTGGGTTCACCACTCAACTACCTATTATGTTGAAAAAAGAACTACACTTGGAATATGGTGAGCCAAGCTACCCAAAGTGAATAATGTGACTTGAACCAAATCTATGCCCTAACCTAACCTAGCATGATATAGGGACATCCCACAATAATCCATGAGTGTAAAACAAAAAATTTAGGGAGATTTCCAACTCTCTAGAGATTTAAAGGCACATACAAGCACCACACATAGGAAGAAAGATATCCAAGAGGCTAAAGTATAGGCATTTAATGATATCCTATACCTTCTTCAATTTAAAGGAATGATACCCCTACTAAAAAACTTGATTTTAAATCATGCAAGGAAGAGACTAGAGGAAGAGGTCATGCCTTAGATGATTGAAGTTATTGTGCTACATATGGAGTAGGCACATGAAGTAAGGCATACTTAGAATGTAGAGTATGACTAAGAAATACTAATAAATGACACTATCAATGGATGGTCTATTTGTGAGGTCCTTATAGACATGAGAATTGAGGTTAACATTCTAAAAAAATCCCCTTAAGAGAAGATGGGATGGACACCCTTGAGTCCCTCCCCTCATATGTTATTTATGGCCAACAAAACTTGAGTGCAACATATTAGGATCCTAAAGGGTGCCATTGTAGATATTATGGGCACTAAGTTCTGAGTTGATTATGAGGTAATCTAGTTAGCAGATCATGATAATTATCTAGTGCTCTTAGGAAGGCCATGGTGCTACACCAATAATGTGGACATGTGCTTTAATAATCACTACATGAATTTTGGTATTGCTAGAAAGAGGGTGGTGATCCTCCTATCAAGTGATTAAGGGCCTCCATATGTATAAAGTGTTGATCTCAAAGTTGAGATCAACCACATTTACAAAATAATGACATGGGGCACTAAAAAGCTTAACCCAAGCAACCAAGGAGTGTTCAAATGGGAATATGTGCAATCAACATCTAATAAAACTAACGTAACTTGTGACTAATGGGTCAAAAAGGCTTATGAAGTGACTAGCTAAATGTGTCACCTAGTGTAGATAACTAAGCTAAGAATAGCCAAAATAAGACTGATTAGGATTGAGTGCACATAGAAAAAATGGGTTCCCCATACCAAGAAGGTAAGGAAAAGGGTGTTATAATTGAGTAAAGGGAAGCTTACAGTACTCCAAAAATATGGAGGGAGCTATCCTATAGAAAACTATGTCTATGACATTAAATCATACATTCTCAAGGAAATAGATAGAATGGGCACACTTGTGCATACCTTGAAGAGCACTACTAATCATTGGTGGGCAATGCAGAGGCCTAACTTTCCAACATGGCAAGATGTGAAGTAAGAAATATGCACTAGGTTTGGGAAGAGTAATGTGGACTTAGATATACCTACTTAGGTGATTCTGACCCAATCATGCATGTGCACTTGTGTGAAGAAACCTTGACTATATATGGTAAGAACGTGCCTAAAAGCTTTTGGGTATATGCCTTCTACAAGACTTTGAAAACATGGGTGTGAGCATGGAACATTTTAAATGAGATACACCAAGAGATAAGATACTGGTAGGTCCTTAAAGAGAGGTTTGTGCACACCTTCTCTTTCTCTTCACAAAACTTAGAGATATTATAACCATTGTAAGTCATTCATAGGGTAGTTTTTTAGGACAGTGTCATCCTAGAAGAGCACCTTAGAGACAAGTTCAAGGAGAAAGGACTAGTGATCTAAACATTTTTTGAAGAAAATTCACTAAATAATGACTGTAATGAGGATGATGATGAGACATAGAAAGAGAATAATTGGAAGACTCTAACAAGAAGACAAAAACTTGTGCACCTTGTGGATGACAACACCCTAGAAGAAAAAGATCTGATGCATCTTTGAATTGAAACAATGGAAGGGACAAGGTAAGTTGAAGACTCTCATCAGGAGAGGAATGAACCCTACCATATTCTACTCAAGACCACTAAATTAGACATCAGCATAAAAGGCAAGCCAAAGATTGCCACTATAGGTTCTTACTGGTTTAAGGCAAAGATGGTGAAAATCATAGACCTCCTAAAGTAATTTTAGGACTTGTTCCCACATAGATACCAGGATATGAAGGGTACCCACCCATCCCTTGGAAAAATGAACATCAAGCTGGTGGATGGTGTGAGACCTATCAACAAGTGCACATATAGAATGAATCCTAACCTACATGCCAAGGTGAAAATAGAGATTGATAGAATGCTAGATATAGGTGTTATCTACCTTATATAAGAGTTTGAATGGGTGATCCTAATGGTCATAAGAATAAATAAGGATGGGAACATATAGATCTATGTTGTCTATAGAATTTTGAATGCTTCTTATGTCACTAACCCATTCTTGACCCCATTCATCGATGAGGTTTTAGATGGCATCACAGGGTGTGAAATCTATACTTTCACTAATGTTTTCTTGAGTTATCATCAGGTGTAGATCGAGGTGGAGGATAATCCCAAGATAATATTTGTGACTTAATAGGGTTATTTTGTTTATAATATGATGCCCTTTAGACTAAAGAATGTTCCATAATATAATCTAGAGTGGTGATCACTACTTTCAAGGACTTCATCCATAGGTTCCTCTAAGTCTATCTTGATGACTAGACTATGTATGGCTTTCTAAAGGATCATTATGATAATATATGCCTCATGTTTGAGAGGTGTAAGAAGCTCTAGATATCATTAAACCTAAAAAGTACATCTTCATAACCCCCTTTGGGACATTTCTCAGGCACATCATCTATAAGGATAGTTTGCTTGTTGATCATGCAAAGATAGCCATCATAATTCAGCTCTAGATTCCTTTAAGGCATAAATATTTTCTCACATTTCTATGTCATTATGGATACTAAAAGAATTTTATACAGAGATATGCAAATATCATAGTATCTCTAGAGGATCTCTTATGTAAATAGTTCCCATTTTATTAAGGTGAGGTGTAAGAGTAGGCTTTTGAAACACTAAAGCCAAAATTGGATAGCATGTTAATTTTACAATTCCCAAACTAGACTAATCCTTTCCAAATCCATGTTTATGCTTCAAGATTTATAATTGGCACCATATTGGCACAACCAGGTAAAGGAAAGATGGATCACCCCATCTCCTTCATAATTAGGAAATTGATGCAAGCAAAACAAAATTACACCACCACCGAGCGTGAGGCATTAGCAATGGTCTATGCCTTACAAAAATTTAAGAAATATCTATTAGCAACCCCATTCATATTTTTCATCAGTCATGAGGTGCTCAGGTACCTCGTGAATAAGCCTATCCTACACAAGTGAATTTGTAGATGGATAGTTCTATTCTAAGAGTTCTAGTTCTCTATTGTTATTAAACCTAGAAATTAGACTTGGGGCTAGACTATTTGCCTCATACAAATTTTGGTGATGTGGTAGAATTGATTAAGGTTGACATTATAGACATCTAACTTTACACACTCTAATATGTCCCTGAAGACTTGACAGATATTACCACTTTCCTAATGTCTGGGTTTGCACCTCAGACCATGGTAAAAAGGAGAAAAAACAACTTATAGTTCACATTTCCCCCTTCTAGCTCATTGAGGAGGAACTCTATAAACTAAGTAGACATGAATTCCTACACCAATGTGTTTTATAACACAAAAGGGACACCATCTTATAAAAAATTCATGAGGGAATCACAAGGCGCCATTATGATAGAGATGCAATGGCGTGTAATATATTGTAGTTATGCTTATGGTGACTAAGCCTTTTCCAAGATGTAAAAGAGTGTGCCAAGGCATGCAATATATGCCAGTGTACTAGGAATCGCAATCACCAGGATGAGATGTCTCTCATCCCCATCCTTACCCAACTACTATTAAAAAAATGGGCCATTGATTTTGTTGGAACAATAACTCTTATAGCATGGTGCATATGTATAAGGTATATCTTGGTGTCCACTGACTATTTCAATAATTAGGTCAAGGCCATTCTAATAAAATATTACACAAATATAATAGCCATATACTTCATCTATGAGAACATAATAATTCAATATGGGTGCCCATTAATTTTGACTAGTAATAAAGGCACTCATTTCATTAAAGAAATGGTGTGCATATTCTTAACTGAATACATGGTGGCACACCACAAGACCACCCTATATCATCCCTACGCAAATGGCATAGTTGAGGCATTCAACAAGATGTTAGGAATGTGCCTAACAAAGATATGTGACATTAGTTGTAAGGATTGGGATGATCATGTTTCAATGGTACTATGGGTGTACCACATGACATATAAGTGCCTAAACAAAGCTACACCCTTTCAACTAGTGTATGGTACTGAAGCAGTTCTCCCCATGAAATTCATGGTGTGTTATTCCCTTAACCATTGGTGTGTCTAGGGATATGTGTGGCTGAATTATGGCTTACATACCTCTTTTATATACTTGTTACATTTCTCTATGTTCTTAGATAGGTTAGCCTATGGAATAACCTTGGCTAAGTAGACTATATATAGGAGGTAGTGGTTAGTATTTATTCATTATGTTAAGTATTCTACTATTAGTGAATTATTGTGGAGGTTTCCCCCTCAAAGTGCCTTTGCTATATTATCCAGTATTTTGCTCTACTGTCAATTACTATTATGTGATCTCTCATATTTGCTTATTCTATATGATATAAAATCATTGTGTGAACATCAAAGTAATTTCATTACAAGTGGTATCAAAGATTCAATTTGGGCAAGTTTTCTATGGTGTTTTTTTTGGATCTAGTGAGGCATGGCTTCCAAGAGTGGTGGGAGTGAAAAAACATAACTTATAATTTGGGAAGAATTAATTTTTTCTGTCAGTGCAATATTGCTTGAAACACTTTTTTGAAAAAAAATATTTAAGTCATTACTATCATTAGATTCATCTCAGTGAGATGATCACAATGGTATACTCTATCGATACACTTTTTTGCTGCTAAAATTTTTACCCTAGTCCACAAAGGTAATCATTAGATTCATCTTGACAAGGTGATCACAATGGTACCATCTCCTAGTACACTTTTTTTGGGGGTAAAAATATTCTTAGGGTTTGTATATGGTAGGTCCTAGTACTTAGGGAAGAAAAGGGGGGCAAGAAACTCCTAAGACTCTTTCTATTGATGACATGGAATCTGGTACTTAAGATCTAATGATTTCTCATATTTAGGTGGACATAAAGTACTTGGTGAGGCATGATGAATTTGGTGTAACCCAAGCTAATGTTTCAAGGATGAAAAAAGAGATTAATGGGGTTCATAATGAATTACATCATATCACTATGTAATTATCTACCCTTAGGTCTCATTTTTAGCCCAATAACCCTCCACTTCAGCATTTAAATCCTCCTCTCAACACCAACAGCTCCCATGCTAGTATGAAATTGATGTTGCCAAAAGTGGATATGCATAAGTTTGATGGTAAATATCCTCTCACATGGATTAACCAAATTGAGAATTTATTTGAGATGTATCAAACCCCTAGTTCTTACAAGGTGATAGTGGCATCTCTGTATTTGGAACCTAAGAAATTCATTTGGTATCATTGGTTATGTGCTCAAAAGAAAAATAATGGTGATACTATTACATGGTCTATTTTAATTAAGGAATTATTGGCTCATTATCCAAATAATGTCTCTAAGAAATATTTTATACAATTAGCCAAACTACAACAATCAAGAACTATGAAGGATTCTATTCATTAGTTTCAAAATCTCTCTTTATGGGTAGAAGATATCACTGAGGATAATTTAACCAATCTCTTTTTAGGTGGCCTCAAAGATAACATCCAATTTGAGGTTTAAATGTTTAACCTAGAATTTTTATAAGAAGCTATCCCTAGGGCACATATGGTAAAAGAAAAAGAGATGGTCAAAAGGAAAACTTTCAATACTAGTCATGATCACACCTTTCTAGCACCATCATTTCCATATCCCACTAGATTAACATAATGAAAAATTGAGGAGAAGCGAGCCAAAGGGTTATGTTATGGTTGTGATAGAAAATAGAGCAAAGACCATCGTTATGCTAAAGAGAAGTTATTTTACATTGAAGGTGCCAATGATGATGAAGATAATGAAGAATCACATGGTGAGGATTTAAAAGGTCCTAAGGAAGAATATGAAGAATCTTAGCCTACTATTTATTGTCATGCCCTTTTAGGTATTAGTACTCCCCAAACTCTTAAGGTGATGGGTTTCCTTAAAAAATAGGTCACTATATTAATTGATTTTGGGAGCACACATAACTTTATCAATAGTAAGTTGGTTGCTCATTTGAATGGCTTCATTTATCTAGCTCCAAAATTTTAGGTTATGATTATAGATGGTGGTAATGTTAGTTATTCAATAAAAATGTCGTAGTATTAAGCTGGCCATGGGAGACTACTTGTTGGATTCTCCTATGTTTGTGATTCCTATGGGTGGAGTGGATATTATTGTGGGACTACAGTGGCTCATCACTTTGGGAACTATTGAGATGAATTTCCAAGAATTATTCATGCATTTTCATTCTTAAAAAAGGACAATTAAGCTAATGGGATTAAGGGATAAATCTCCACAACTTGTTATCTTCCATCAAATGACAAAGATTCTCCATAAGGGTGATAAAATATTTTTAGCTCACTTATTTTCCATAGAAGTACAACCAACTCAGCCATCTCCACCTCTTGATTTGCAACAATTGATTGATACATATTCTATTTTTTTTAGCAATATGCCAAAAGGACTTTCAACTAGTCACACACATGATCATGCTATCAAACTTATTCTTGGTAGTATACCAACCAACATTAGGCCATATAGGTATCCCTATGCCCAAAAAAGTGAAATTGAAAAGATGGTACAAGAGATTTTGGATGCAAGAATCATTCACCATAGACAAAGTGAATATTCTTCACTAATTGTCATGGTAAGAAAGAAATATGACACTTAGAGGATGTGCCTTGACTATAGATAACTCAAAAAGTACACTATCAAAGATAAGTTTCTTATTCATATCATTAATGATTTTTTAGATGAATTAAATTGTGCTTTTTATATTACCAAGTTAGATCTACATTTTGTGTATCATAAAATCTAGATCTGTAATGAAGACATACCCAAAATAGTTGTTAGGACTCATGAGGGCCATTATGAGTTTCTAGTTATGCCTTTTTGTCTAACAAATGCACCATCTACTTTTTAGAGTTTGATGAATATTATTTTTAGGCCATTTTTGAGGAAATTTGTTCTGGTATTATTTGATGATATCCTCATTTATAGTAAAAATTGGGAAGACCATTTATAACATATGAAACAGGTACTCTCCATTTTGGAATAAGACCAGTTGTATGTCAAACCTTCCAAATGTACTTTTGGGGCTTGTGAGGTTAAATATTTAGGTCATCTAGTTTTTTAAGAAGTAGTGAAAGTGGATCCTAAAAAAATCCAAGCAATGGTGGACTAGCCAGTTCGTACGACACTCAAGCAACTATAGGGATTTTTGGGGCTAACTAGTTACTATCACAGGTTTATCAAAAATTATGGTAATATTGTAGCCCCACTCACCTCTTTGTTAAAGAAAGAATCATTTTAGTTACTGATGTAACTACTCAAACATTTTAAAAATTGAAATTGGCTATGTGTACTACTCTAGTATTAGCCACTCCTAATTTTTCCAATACTTTTATGGTTGAATGTGATACATCTAGGTATGGTATGTGTGTTGTACTCATACAAGAAGGCAGACCAATTGCATTTGAAAGTTTCCAACTAAAAGGTAAAAATCATCAAAAGCCCATCTATGAGAAGGAAATGATGGACATTTTTCATGTATTCAAATAATGGAGACCTTATTTGATGGGTCATCACTTTTAGGTAAAGACTGATCATGATAGTCACACATATTTTTTGGAACAATGGTTTTCATATGAGGAATAAAAAATGGGTAATTAAGATGTTAGGATATGATTTTGAAATAGTATACAAAAAAGGCAAGGACAATGTGGTGTCAGATGCACTATCCATAAAGGATGAATCAATTGAGGCATTGTTATGTGCCATAACTATTTTGCAAGCAGATTGACTAGATGAAGGATGATTAGAATGGGAACATGATAGTACTACTCATGATTTGATTCAAAATCTTCAGCAATGTTTACGTGGATTTCAAAAATTCACATGGAGGGGTAATGCATTATGGTATAAAGATAGATTGCACTTATGTAAGGATTGTCTTAAACAAAAAATCCTTTAGGAACTTCATGAAACTCCAATTGGAGGTCATTCAAGATTTTTGAAAACCTATCATAGAATCAAGTAGTATTTTTTTTGTAAAGGACTCAAGGGGGATGTCTAGCAATATGTGGCTAAATGTATGATCTATAAACAAAACAAAGGCAAAACCATCAAAATCCCGTGTCTTTAATAACCTTTATCCATCCCTAGCTAGCATTAGGAAGAGATATCTATGGATTTCATTATAGGGTTACCAATATCTAATGGTCAAAATGTTATCATGGTTGTTATGGATCATCTCAGTAAGAATGCTCATTTTTGTTCTTTATCACAGCCATTTATTGTTAGTACAATAGAAGTTGATTTTTTTAATATATTTTAGAAATTACATGGGACCCCTAAGATCATTGTCAGTGATAGAGATCCCATTTTCACTAGTAATTTTTGGACTAAGTTATTTACATGTTTGGGCACCTAGTTGGCTCATATTTCATCCTATCATCCTCAATTTGATGGACAAAGTGAGGTAGTCAATAAATGTCTAGAATGATATAATCATTATTTTGTTTTTTGATATACAATATAAATGGGTTCATTGGTTACCACTTACTGAATGATGGTATAATACTTCTATTCATAGTTCTTCCAAAATTTCTCCCTTTGTGGTACTATATAGATACCACCCTCCATCCATCACTTCAACCTTGAAGGTCCATCCTAAGGTTTCACCATCAATAGGAGGTCCTTATAATTTTGCATGAAAATTTAACTATGGCCCATAATCACATAAAGCAACAAGTAGATCAACATAAAAGTTAGAGGCATTTTAAAATTCATGATTGGGTCTTTGTTTGCTTATATCCATATAAGCATATGTCATTAAAACAACAAAAAAAGGATAATAAAATGTCCCCTAAGTATTATGGGCCTTATCATATCTGGCAAAAAATTTGTAGTGTGGACTACAAGTTAGAGTTTTCTTCATCCACTCCTATACATCTAGTATTTCATGTATCATGCCTAAATAAAGTCATTAGACATAGACCTTCCATTCAAATAGAATTACCAAAATTAGATGAGGAAGGTAGAGTTTTTATTGATCTTGAGTTGATCTTTCACATGGACACTAAGTAGCTATGTTCCAAAGTGATTATAGAGTACCTAATTAAATGGAAGAATATACCATGTGAATATGCCACTTGGGAGGATGAAGCATTTGTGTAGCAACATCCAAATATGCCACAATGTTTAGGACAACACTATTTTAAAGGGGACGGGCTTGCTACGCCTTTAACCATTGGTATGTCTAGGGATATGTATGGCTGACTTGTGGCTTACATACCTCTTTTATATACTTGTTACATTTATCTATGTTCTTAGATAGAATAGCCTATGCAATAACCTTGGCTAAATAGACTATATATAGGAGGTAATGGTTAGTATTTATTCATTATGTTAAATATTATGCTACTAGTGCATTATTATGGAGGTTACCCCCTTAAAGTGGATTTGCTATATTATCTAGTATTCTACTCTACTGTCAATTATTATTGTGTGATATCTCATATTTTATTATTATGTGTGATATAAAATCATTCTATGTGAACATCTAAGTAATTTCATTACATGGTACCATCCTCATGCATTGAATAGATTGGTCACTTAGATGACCAATAATCTTTGAGCACAAGGTTGGAGACTTGGAGTGTTTAGATGAAAAACACACCCGAGCAAGATGGAGTTAATAGATTGAAAGGGCATGCCAGAAGCTCTAACATGACAAGCACATCAAGGATAAGGAATTGATTTAAGGAACATTAATGTTTCTTTATGAGTCAAATTACTTTACACACCTAAGCAAATTACAAATAAGGTGGATAGTCCCCTACATCATCTACCACATATTGGAGATAAGTGCTTATAATTTTCACAATGTTGTTTAGAGAAATAATCCCAATACATTTCAATGGTAACTTATTAAAGCTATATCAATAGTAGGATGGTGCTTGTGCCATAAGAACCCCAAATTTTTAGTCACTAGTCAATTTGAGTTGAGTTGACCAAAATGCATTTTGGTACAAGCTAAACCATTATTTTTCTTTTGTTTTATTCCTTATATAGTATAAAGAGGCAATAAGTAATGCATAATGGCTGCAAGGACTATCTACTGGTACTTCACACATAAATATAGCTAGGTAAATTAATCACTTCTACTTTCTAAGTGCATGAGGCCATGACACCTAAGTTATAAGAATGTGAATCTAAAACAACTCTAGTGAATTCATCTGGCCTATCATGCATAATTCCAACTAGGTGACTTGAGCATATGCACTGTCTAAGCACATGAGGCTAGACATCTAAGTTATGGGTGCATGAGACTTTACAAATATAAGTATAATATGCACAATATTCCTATGTATAAGGTGAACATTATAGGGCTCTTAGAGACCCAATAATGAACTACTCTTACGCTTCTATACATAATACTATTTGTGTGAGTCAAGCCCATTTCCTTTCTAAGCACATAGCGCTAGATGCCTAGGTGTATAGGCATGAAGAAGTTACTAGACTTTGATGATTTAAGAATAAAATGATAACATACACAATCATAAGGATAAAATTTACACCATAGTTAGAAAGAGGCCCATCGATTTCTCATGTACCATAGACTAAAGAACAAGGTGAAGATGCTCAACATGGTTGAGCATAAGAAAGAAAGTGAAGATGCAAAATTTGAACAAGTGAAGAGAACCAAGAGAGAAGACAAAGTGCTAGAGGACTAGTGAAAGGGATTTGTATGGGGTAGGATAGGCCAAGGCAAGATGAAGTTTAAGAAATTGACCAAAATAGAGAAGTGCACTTAAAATAGAAGTGTAGCTAGAAGAGAAAGTGGAATCGAGGAGGTTTAATTTCATGTATGTGAGGTGATACACCCAAGTTTCCATAAGGAAGGTGAAGTTTATGACAAGTGAATAAACATAAGATAAGAATCATCTAAGACATTTGGCATCCACTTATATTTGAGTGAGAAGTGACCATTTGAATTTAGCATCACTTAATCAAATTACTGTTAGAGAGAATTAAATGAAGTGGTAGTGGAGGCATAAAGATATGCATTTAGTGCATTGATGATAGAGGATTTCTATAGATTTCACAAAATTTTGCTATGAAGCACAAGAAATTAACCAAAATAGAGAAACACACTTAAAATAGAAGGGCAGCTAGAAGAGAAAGTGAAATCAAGGATGATGAATCACATGCACGTGAGGCACTATACCCAAGTTGCCAAAATAAGGTGAAGTTCATGCCAAATGAATAATTGTAGGAGAATAATCAAGCTCACAATCTTGGGCTTCAAGAACTTCAAGGTGGAATTGTAGTAGAGTGTGCTCAAATTTTGTGCAATAAAGGCACTAAGATAATAGTCTGTATGAGGTAATGTTGGGACCATTTTTGTGATTTCAAGTGGACTGCACCAATTCAACACATCTTGATGCATGGAAGTAATTTCAAATGATTTACTTTTTGAAACTATTAGTGCCAACAAGAAGAATATTTGAATATCTTACACCAGTTTGCAAGCAATTACTTAGTGCTTGGGTTTGAAGGAAAATCTCATTAAGCACTTGCACATGGTGGTTGGAGAGCATAAGTGTCAGAGTAGTGTATTTGGTAACATAACAACCCCTAGTGATAGCTCATCACTCAATGTTCACCCATCCAACCTAGTAGGAATATGCCCCTCTAGCTATAAAATGAGTGTGAACCTTCAGGATAAGAAGAGGTGATTAATGGTATTGAATCTCTATTGAAATCAAGAGACACCATTATTATTGTAATCTACATAAAATAGGTTAAGAATTTGAATGTATAGCCCAAGCTTACCTATGAGTCACTAGGCATGGGTAATTTTAAGATGAGCACATGATCTATTTTCATGTTATGAACTTTGTATACTAAAATTGTGAATTAATAAATAATATTATTAAGAATAAATGAGTATTAATTATTTTTATATGGTTACAACATTATTTTGTGTTTACAATTTGAATCTAATAGTATTGATAATATAGTCTCCATGTTTGCATCTATTGTTAAGTGAAGGTTTACTCTAGGCCATTAATGGAGTCCTTATGCTAGGTAGTGACTTAGCTTAGTAGTAAAACCAAGTGTTGAAACTATCTTGTGCCAAGTCCCTAGTAACCATGCCTAGAGTGCTACCTTGAAGAGTGAATACCAAAACATGAGCCATTCCCTTGACTCAGTTATGTTCCTGAAGGATGCTTAACTTGATATCACTATGGCTTGTGCCACTAAGAGATATATTTATCTAGATATATATGAACATTTTTTCATATAAAGGTTTTCCCCTATGTCAATGTAATCTCTATGTAAAGTAAAAAACTTTCAATAGTATGGAAACTATCATAAGTGTTAAGATAGGCATGCACCTAAGCCTTGACCCCTACGCCTAGAACACTAGCTAGATGAATGAGCCCCTAAGTAAGATTTTTTCCCCCCATTCCACTAAGTGCCTAAAATTCACTTTAATTACTATATAAAAGTCTTACACTCTTAAAAATATGGAACTAGTCTAATACTAGTTTGCACCACCATGGCCAAAACTAGTCCCTTTGATTAGGCTCGTGCCTATTGATCTTACCCAAAATATCCTTATGATAATAAACTTGGATAAGATAATTTTGAATATGATTAAGTCCAATTGAGATAAATTTTATTCCATGTTTCAACTAGCCCAATGTGGACCCCATCCCCTTCACTACTATGCTTTGGGTGAGTGCACAAGGCTTGCATCTTGTGTGAAATTGATGCCAACATAGTCATGCATTTAAATGTTGTGCACCATAGACTTTAATATGATTTTTAATAATTTTATCAAGTATAAAAATGACTTGGATTTAATTCTAAGTGCATGAATAAGCACAAAATCTAAATAGGAGGCTTTTCTACAACAACCTAAAACTTCCCGAGTTAGGGTTAAGAGGCATATTCATGAAATGAATAAAAAACATTTGGTGGAAAATAAATGGATGATTATAGAGGATGGAATTAAAATTAAAATATTGGTATATATTCCCATTGTATATATTTTTTATGAAGAGATAGATAATATATACTATGAATATTCAAATAGAACCCTAATTTGTAATTTTTTAGGGTTTTTCACATGTATAGGATCTCTGAAGTAGTGAATGGGATCTCAATGGTTCTCAAGCCCCAGTTCCCAAATTAAATTCTTTATTTAGGTATAATTTTAGAATACTTTCCAATATACCAAGGATTGATATATTTTTTTAAATAGAATACCATGTTTCTTGAAAAGTTTAGGACTTTTCATGAAATGTTGAGAATCAGACATCAATCCAAAGGAACAAATTATTCATGAAGTACCTCTTTTGGTAATATTATAAAAGTTACTCAAAAATATTAGGACAAATGAATTTTATAATATGTTTCCTCAAATATTTGTAAGCTAATTTAATTTTATGAGGCCACTATGAATGAATAATTGATCATGTATGCCCATATCTATATTTATGTATATTTTAATAAACTCATTCTAGAAGTAATAATATCAATAGCTATATCAAGGTCCTATAGGTAATATATTAATTTTTAATACTTTATTTTCATTTGTTATTCATGCACATAAGTTTGAAACTTATAAATGTTGTCCCAAAATTCAAAGATCAAGTTCTTTCCTTGTTATAACTCAAAAGCATGAAAATTTAACCAAGAGTGTAGTTTGGGGGAAAGAAAAACTGTGAAAGAATAAATTCAAATCTAAAGAATCAAGATAAGAGTTAAAATGATAACATAATTATTCCATCTTTTATAAAGGAAGTACCTATAGTCAATCAAACCAAAGACTAACCTGAGTGGTAAAGACTTAAAACCCAAAAATTATATTTGAGTTACAACTAATGTATTAGGACTTAATTATTATAAATATAAGGTTGAAATTAGTATATCCTCTTTAGCTAAAAATAGAGAGGAAGTAAAATACATGAGGTCAAAAATAATTTTATTATAAATAAATTTACATGGCTCTAGGAATGAAATTTGAATCCTCCTTCTAATCAACTCCAAGTGAAGGGTAATATAGTAATGGATATTATTTCATACAACTCATTCATGACCATTTATTTGGATCAAAACCCTCTTGATAATATTATTTATGGCTCATTATTGGCCTCTCTTAAAGGATTATATTATTTTGGTGAATAAGGGTGGATCATGACCCCCTTATCTTTCAAAGGATATATTGATATCCCAGGGGAAAAAAGAGAGGAGTCTAAAGTGGATAATATTTTACAAGAGGTCAATACAAATAAAGTTAAAAAAAGGAAATTTGTAGAGGGCATGATTAAGGGGGAATAAAATATGTACCATTAGGCATTCATTTAGGATTTTAAGCTTGACAACTTGTAGGATGACTCCATCTACAAGTCCAACTTCAAGTAGAGGCTGGAAATTGAAAAATAAATAAATTATAGTTAGACACCTAATTGAAATTATATAATGGGTGTCAATAGAGAATGAAAAATATGGACTTGGGAGGTAAGGGAAATATTACCACCAAAACATTATGTAAATCTTTAGCTTAATGTCATACATTTGGGAGCCTCTAACAAGAGCCACCTTGTTAAAAGTTTGGTTACATATTAGAAACCATATATATTGTTGTTAGAGGAAACTAAAATTAATAAAGAAATGTTAAAATAACTAGTCCCATAAAGGGAAAAAGTCTTTTATAGTGGATGTTGGTGGATAAACTAGAGGACTGGTAGTATTATGGAAAGACAACAATTATGTATGTATCTCAATTTCCACTTTCAAAAGTTCCATTTTTTAAGGATTTAAAAGGAAAAAATAACTTTATACTATCCAAAATTTATGGGCCTATAGATGTTTAATAAAAAATGGTCTATTGTAAAGACCTATAAGCATTAAATGAGAATAATCAAGTGTAATGGGTGATGGGGGAATTTTAATGCAATTATAAAGGTATGAAAGAAGTAATGGGATTCTCTAGGATTTTTCAAGTAATGAATAAATTCAATTTTTTTTGTCAATAATCCAATTTAGTATATATGTTATGCATTAGTGGGGATCATTACCTACAATAATATAAATACTAGCGATGAACTTGTATTAGATAGCTAGACTGATATTTGGTGAACTTAAGAATGATGAGAAAAAGGTTGAAGTTTACAACTTAGATCCTTCACTTTGTAGGGTTAGATCATTGGATAATATCCTTAAGAACTAAGGAAGACAATAAATATATAGACATTCCCTTTAAATTTGAGTTTATGTGTCTTTAGGATATGAACTTCAAGAATAACCTATAAGTTTAGTGGAAGACACTGATTAAGGGGTCTAAAAGCTATATTTTATTTCAAAAATTAAAGGTAGTAAAGGTAGGCATAATAATCTGGAATAAAAAGCTTTTTGGTAATTTTTTTGATAGAATAATAGGGTGGACAAAACTACAATACATCTAGTCTTCCATTACCCAAAGTATTTGGGATAATGAATTGGCTATAATGGACACAATCCTATTAATAAAACAAAAAAGAATCCTTACGTAATAATAAGTCCCATGGAAACAAAAAAAAGAATGAATTGGTTAAACCAAGTGACCAAAATACCAAATTATTCCACTTATCCACTAAGTTAATAAAGAATATGAATATAATTGATAAAGTTATCACTCCAAATGGAAGAACACTTGAGAAAGTTTCATATATTAGAACAAAATATGTAATTTTTTTTAGCTCCTTACTTTAAGAGTAAAAATTAGGTATAAAGTGAGAAAAAATTTTTTACTATATTCCATTCTATATACATCTTTGATTAGGTAAACTAGGCCTTAATGAACTCAATCTCTGAGGAATAGCTAAATAAGATTGTTTCTAGCATGGCAGAGAGAAATTCCTAGGACTGAATGGATTCCCAATTAGTTTGATTAGAAATGTTGACATAGTGTGGGCCAAGATGTAGTAGATGTTGTGGAAGAATAAAAAAATATATTAATAATAATGAAAAAAATATAATAATACTTTCTTAGAACTTATCCCTAAGAAGGAAGGGTGCACTTTTTTTTATTCCTTTTAGTGAATCACACTATGTAATTTTGTGTATATGATTATTTCCAAGGTAATTACTAATAAACTAAAATCATACATGGGGAAATTTATCTCTAAAGAACAAGGAGGCTTTAGGTAGGATGACAAATTTTATATGGAATAACCATTTCCCATGAAACTTTGTATTCCCTATAACACAACAAGAAGTAAGGTATGTTAATAGAGCTAGATATGGAAAAAACATATGACAAGGTTAATTAGGACTTTTGGACCTAATTTTAAATAAATTTTATGTTAACATGGACTAGAGGAAATGGGTTTGGAGTTGTATATCAACTTAATCCTTCTCAATTTTGGTCAACCAAACCCTATATAATTATTTTTTATCTTTGAGGGGCTTGAAGCAAGGTGATCCATTTTCACCTTATCTCTTCATAATAATGGCATAATACTTAGGAAGAGAAATCAAATCTGAAGTGTCTATGGATAATTTAAAAGGTTTGACTATAAGTGTAAAATTGGAAATTATAAGACACTTGAAATTTATGGATGATACTTTCCTTCTTGGACATGCCTCAAAGGTAGAGGCTAGCAAAATTAAAAAATATTGGAAAACTATGAGATATTTGTGGGGAAAAGAATCTATCCAACAAAGTCTAGAATTTATTTTATGAATGTGGGGCTAAATAGATAATAAATAATTATGTAATTTCTTGCATTTGAGGTTGAAATCCAACCTACTCAGTATTTAGGTATGTCTCTATTTGTAGGAAGGAGTATGTATCCTTACTAACAACCTATTTTAGATAAAATTCAATTAAAACTCTCTAATTAGATAATTAAATGGATTTATTTAGATAATAGAGTCCAATTAATAATATCCCCCTTGAAATAAATTCCCACTTATATCTTATCATTATCCAAGGCTCCAAGGAAAGTAGTTGAGGGAATCATGAAAATTCAAAAAAAATCATTTGGAGTGGAGGAGAGGAGAAGAATTAAACCAATTTAATATCTTGGGATAGAGTGTGCACTCCAAAGAGTTGGGAAGGTTTGGGTTTGATAAAAATTGATAGCATTAATAAATAATTGGCCAAAAAATAGTGTTGTAAAATTTATAAAGAGAAATATTAGTTATGGAGTCTGATTTTATAATATAAATACTTGGATGGACAATAGGTTCTTAGGATTTTCATGCAACCACACTAACTGTAGGCTCAATGATATGGAATTTGATTAATTATTACATGAAAATAATCCCCCCACCCATTTTATGAAAGGTTGGGTATGGTCAGAATATCACATTTTGGAAGGCCACTTGGTTAATATAGGTTCTTTTGGATAATTTTAAAGCCTTGGGTAACCTAATGTAATATGCCATAATTCAATGGGGAGACAATGTTAATGATTATATTACTCTAAATGGTGATGGGAAGTGTTGTAAAATCTACATTGGCCCATAGATTTAGATGTAGAGAAAATTAAAAAATCTTACTTTCAACATGGAAAATTATTGTTCCCAAAATCCGTCACTTGTTTTTGGGGACAACATATCAACTATTTTGGTCCTACATACCAAAATTATCTCTTCCCTTCTCAAAAAATGTTCTAAGTATTCAAATTCTTCAATTATTCAAGTCTTCTTAGCTAAAGAACTCATAGGTTCAACAGGCAGGCTTTCTCAGAAAGAAGTTCCAACACTTCGGCATTTTCAAGGTTGGTTCAACACTGAGGTTCAACCAAAAGGTCCATCAATAGGCTTCAAATAAATGGAATGAACCATAGAAACATTAAACCCCACTTCAACAAATTTCATAGGTTCAACGAGTTCAAATGTTTAAAAAGAGTTAAGTGCTCAACGAGTTCAAAGAAGTTCAAATGCTTTAAAGAGTTCAACGAGTTTAAAGACTTTGGCAAGTTCTAAAGTTCAATAAGTTTGGCATACTTAAAGAAAAGAAGGAATCAAAGAGTGAAGGTTGAACTATTGAACCATTGAACCATGAACCAAAATGGTTCAATGAGTTCAAAGGTTCAACGAGTTCAATAAAAACAAAAGACTTAAACAAAAGAAGACTTCGAAGAAGAAAGATTGAACCATTGAACCTTGAACCAAAAGAGTTCAAAGTTCAAAGGTTCAAAGAGTTCAATAATTTTGAGAGACTTAGAGAATAAAGGATTTGGAGAGCTAATAAAGAAAGGTTGAACCGTTGAACCTTGAACCTCAAAAGGTTCAAAGTTTAAAGGTTCAACGAGTTCAATAGAAAAGAAAAGAATCTAGAGAGTTTGAAACTTCAAAGGATACAAAGAAAGAGAATGAACCGTTGAAATTTGAACTAAAATGGTTCAAGGTTTAAAGGTTTAAAGGTTCAATAAAGTTTAAAAGACTTGGAGAATAAAAAGATTCAAAGAAAGAGGATGAACTGTTGAACCATTGAACTTTGAACTGAAATAGTTCATAGGTTCAAATGGTTCAAAGAGTTCAACTAGTTAAAAAAGTTCAAAGGTTTAAGGAATCTTCGAGTGAAGGAAGGAAGTGGAAGATTCCAGAGACAAGTTCAAAGAGATGGTTCAACTGAAGAGGCAAGGAAGTGATTAAACCAAAGAAGTGATTAAACCAAGGAAATGATTGAACCAAAGAAGTGATTGAGCCATTAAACTGATGCACCTCAAAAGTTAAAAAGTTCAAGGTTCAAAGTAGTTCAGATGACCAAGTGACCAATGACATCCCTACAGACATCAAATTCAGGGTAATGAAATGCTTATTTATTTTCAAATATGGCACAAAACCTGAAGAACAAACTTAGCAAACAGCTGAAGAGGAAGTCAAAAGAGCTTGCTGAAGGTAAGAAGATAGCCTGAGAGCTCAAATTGCAATAAGAAAGAGGGAAATATATAAGAGATACTAAAATATCTACATGGTAGTTATTTCAGTAGGTGGAATAGTCCACCAAGTAGACATCTGAGTGTGTAAACATTGAAAGGTGTGGCTTGGTTTTCTCCCTTTGAATAAAAGTGAGTGGACAACTGCGTACATATCTAGAAATAGACTAGATGACCCATGCTAAGGAGAAGACATTCAAGATGATTCTGTACACCAAAGTTAAGGTTGATGCCCTATTCCAGCATGGCCCCTTGATAGAACTGAAAATGCATTCAAGGCATTGAATGTAGTATGGGCCATTTTGTGAAATAAAGTGCCAAGTCCTTCTTGGCTACTATATATTATAATCTCTTATTTTATGTAAAGGATATATTTTTGTTATTAGAAGCAAAAATCTACCCAAATTTAAAGGCATTACTGAGACTTTGAGCTCAGATTGTTAATCATATTTCATTATTTGAATGAAAAAATAAGTGATTTTTTAGACTTTGTGCTGGAATAGCTTGTGTTGTCAAGGAAATTGTTCTGATGTCTATTTTTTGAATGTGTTCTTGTCCATTTAATCAAATAAGCAGAACTAATGTAAGCAATCAAGAAGGTGTCCTGAAGCTGACTGTGGAGAGACTTTGTGCTACCACAATTGTCTTTAGTTTGTCCATTTTCTATTTCTATGTAAAGGATCTTGGGATGACTTTGTGCCCTCATTATCCTTTGTATTTCACTCTTTGGCAGATGAGATGGAGAATTTGTGCTACACCTCATTCTACTAGTTATTACACCCTATTACATTTACTTATCAGTTACTTTCTAGAAATAATTCTTGTTGTTTGTTGTAGACCACTTCTAAAATAAGAGAAGTGCCTTCAGTGTTTTCACCAGAATTCTCCTATGTTTGTGAACATCATCTCTAAAAAAAGAGAGATGGATGGTGTTATCCTACCCCTAAGTGTTATTTTTAGCATATATATATATATATATATATATATATATATATATATATATATAGCACCTCATAGTTATAGGGAACCTCCCCTTGATGAGAAGAGAGATTTGTCCCTTTTTGATGTGGTCAACCTACACATTTGGATGATAAATCTCCCTATGCTATGGTTGAAACACCTATTTTACCCATCAATTAGCTGGTGATAAAATATTCACCTAATAGTTTTTAGTGACTCTATAGGGGACACAACAATTTTGCATAATTTGAAGCCTCAAGCTTCAGATTGAAGCATCACTTGTGTCTTATCCATTGTCATTATAGCCTTATCCATTTCCATTAAATAATATTTGCTATGAAACCAGAGATGCTAGAGATCAAGCGTTTCATTTCAAAAGTCAATTCTCTGTTAGCTCCATGCCAATAATTTTTGGTGACTCTACTAGGGAAGAATGAGCAGTTTGAAGCCTCAAGCTTCAAGCTAAAATAGGGCCAGTTCTTTTCCATTTTTATTCTACAATCTGGCAGCTCCACACTATACAAGAAGCCAGAAAGCTTAAGGTGTTATTGACCCTATTTTTGAGTTGGTGTAGCAGACCAATTTTGATTTGTTTCCTCCACAACCTCACCTTCAATGAACTAGGAGTTTTCCTCCTACCAACATTAGGTCACCAATACAAGGTAGAGCTTATTTTTCCTCTGCTAGTAGAGCTTTTCCCATATATGCCCCACCTATATTTGTTATCCCCCCTTTCCATATTCATATAATGGAAGTTCAAGGCCCTTGGGGTAACTCTTTTGGCCCACTCAATTTAACTCCACCTCTACATGAGCTACCACATAGTTTAAAGAGGAATTTCCACAAATTCTTTGGCGATGGGAGAGTTCATCTTGATGAACATATTATAGCCTTCATCATATCCTATGGCATGATAGATGTGGAGTATGAAGATATAGGAGTCAAGCTCTTTGTGGAAACATTGTAAGGTACTGCTATACACTGGTTTAATCATCTGTAGGCCCAGACTGTGACTGACTGGAACACCCTCAAAGCCAAGTTAGAAGCCAGGTTAAAACCTGTAGAGGATGTGCATGCCCTATTAGCTTAGCTCACACAAATGAAGAAGGAGCCTCATGAACCAATGAGGGACTTCATTGCCAAATTTGACAATTTGAGGAATTGGATTCCTACCATTACTCAGCCAATAGCTAAGAACCTTAAATATTTTTTCATCAATTTTCAACTTCCAAAAGTGAGTTTTCTAATGAGACGAGCTGGCCACATAGACCTTGCTACTGCTCAAGATTTGGCCACTGAGGTGGAAGATGATCTCATCTTAGTGGGGAAGATAAGGAGAGATCCTAATAGAGGTAAATATTCTTCAACCTCTAAATATCCATCTACAGACACCACTGATCCAATGGTACAAAAGCTGGCAAATGAGTTGCTAGCTCTCAAGAAGCAAATGGCACAAGGGATGTCTTTTGCTCCTTCATATAGAGATATACCAAGGAGAATATTTCCTAATCAGTCATACCAAGGTAATGCTACTAGGAATCAAGGGAAACCAAATCGTCTTCCTCCCCCACATGGGAAGCTTGCCATTAAATCACCTCCAACCAATTCAGTAGTTGATTATCTTGAAATAGAATCTAATTTCTCTTTCCAGCCTAAATTGAACCAAGAAAATGATGTTAATCTCTTTGCAGAAGACCAAGAAGAATCAACTGGTGACTCAAACATTGGTTTCTTGAATTACTAGGATGAACCTAGAAGTAAAGGTGAAGTAGTTGATGGATCATACGTTGTATTCACCCGGTCCCAAAACTAGTCAACCTAGCAAGCTAATAAGAAAAAAAAGAGGAGAATTCTCAACCAGCAATTTCAATTGCTAAGCAAGGAACCACTCTGCCTTTTCAATCAAAGGACCCAGTGATCACTAAAAAGGTAAGTACATCAAGCATTCCTTCATCTTCAACTTCAAATTCATAGACTAGTACCACCCCTCCTAAAAACTAGAAGGATGAACTACCTTCTCCTTTTTCTAATTCATTTCAGACATTTGATATAATCAACCATGTCAAGAAAACTAAAATTTAAATATCTAAATTTGAATTCCTGCAATCCAACCCTAAATAGTTGGATAGATTAGTGGAATGTGTGAAGGATAAAGATATCCCTATAGGACAAAAAATTATTAAGGTAACTCCTAGTGCTCCCAAGAACACATCCACCTAGAATAACCTTGTCATTACTCCTCTTACTACTCTTCGGAAGACAAATCCATTTTATGTCTCCCTGTTGATAAATGGTCACCAGCTGAACAATTGCATCATAGACTCAGGTGCATCAGACAACTCATGCCTACCAAATTAGCTGAATCCCTTAGTCTCACATTAACCAAGACATTTGGGAGATGTTTCTCCATGGAGAACAAAAAAGTGCCACTGTTGGGACAAATCAAGGATGTCCAATTTGCATTTACGACATTCTTAGACAAGAGAATTAAGATGACAATCCTGGTGGCTGACATCCCAGCCTCATACAACATTGTTTTTGGGTGAAATTTATGCAGGGATATTGGTGGCAAGTTAAGTATGGACCTATCAAAAGCAAGGATCCTGGTCAAAGGCGTCATGCAGAGATTGCTCCCTGAGAAGGAAGCAAAATATGTTGTCACTCAAACATCAGCGTCTGAAGCTCAGATTTTGTTTGAGTCTTTAAGCGTGGGTAATTACTTCTTAACTATAGAGGATGTTCCTATCCTAGTTGATGAAACTTCTAAAAATGACAATCTAAAATTTGGTTCAGATGGAATAATAGAAGGATTGGTAGAATGTAGTGCAAGTGCAGAAGAATCCTCCCCTCCAAATGAATGAAAATCTAAGAAAAAATTAGTTTTTGGTGGCATATGGATTTCGGAATTTGATGGTAGCTATTCTTATACCAATTTAGGAGCCAGGATTGTGTTGATATCTCCTTAAGGAGATATTTTCCCCTATTCTTATAAATTATAGTTCAAAAATACAAATAATACTGTTGAATATGAATCGCTACTACTCAGATTAAAGGTTGCTTGAGATAGGGGCATCAAACTCCTTCATGCCAAAGGAGATGTTGAACTAGTGGTTTACTAGGTTAGGAACCTATACCAAACCAAAAATGAGAGATTTTGCCATTACCGTAATCTAGTTTGGGATCAAATTGAAAGATTTTATGCTTTTAGTATCTCTACAATAGCTAGGGAATTTAATAACTGAGCTGATGCATTAGCTATTTCTATAACTCTTTTGGTTACCCACCTAGATTTTAGGGGAGATAGGTACACTATCAAATTGGTCTTTTGACCAAGTGTGCCTAATAATACCAATCATTGGCAAGTGTTCAATGTTGACAACCAAATCATCACCTTTTTGGAACAAAATATAGCTTTAAATAGCTTCACTTCGAAGGCAGTCAGCCTCAAAAACTTGAATCAACCTCTGAAATAAGTTCAAATGTAACTAAGGAATTCTTACAGCTAAAAGGGAATAAAATTCCCAAAGGATTGGTTTCCCTTTAAAAATTGTTTGACAAGCACGACATGTTCATCAAATAGGATCAAATGGATTCAAGCTCCTCCTAGGAGTTTGATTGAATAAATTTGGGTATTAAGGAAAACCTAAAGATGGTTAACATTGGGAAGTGTTGCACTCCTAAGGAAAAGATCAAATTTACTTCCCTACTTCACCATTACATGGATGTTTTGGCATACTCATATGATGATCTGAAGTCACTCAAGCCTGAAGAAATTTGCCATAAAATTCCTCTCAAGAGTGATTCAGTACCTTACAAGCATAAATCCTAGTAGTATAATCCAAAGATACTAGGTACTATTCTATCTAAAATATAGAAAATGTTGAATGCTAGAATAATTTTCCCAATCCATCATTCCACATGGATTGTAAACATAGTTCCTGTGAGAAAAAGAATGGCAAAATTTGCCTCTATATGGATTTTAGGAATTTAAATCAATCCTCTCTAAAGGATAATTACCCCCTACCCATCATGGATCAAGTCCTTTTGATGGTGACTGGTTTAGAGATGTTATCAATGCTAGATGGCTTCTCAGGGTATAATCAAGTGGAAGTTGGTGAAGTAGACCAATATAAGACTACCTTCACCACACCTTGGGGCACCTTTGCATATAAAAGAATGCCATTTGGCCTAATAAATGTTGGCACCATTTTTTATAGAGAAATAGACCTTAATTTCAAAGACAAAATGGGTAAGTTCATTATGGTGTTCCTTGATGATCTAACAATCTTTTCCAATCATCATCCTAATCATGTGCACTGTTTGCAACAAGTGTTGGAATGATGTCACCAGAATGGAATTTCTCTAAATCCTAAGAAGTCTATATTTGGGGTAATAGAATGGAAATTTCTCAGACACATTATATCTCGAGGAGGCATAAAAATTGACTTAGAAAGAGTCAAACCCGTCTAGGAGCTTACTCTACCCACAAGTAAGACTGCAGTTCACTCTTTCTTCAGAAATGTGATTTTTTTACGAAGGTTCATTCTTGAGTTCATCGAGAAGACTCACCACATTGTGGACATGATGAAGGGAAAGGCCACTTTCAGTTGGACTGAAGAAGGCAAATTGGCATTTTGAGACATCAAGACAACTATCACCCATGCCCTAATTTTGGTTTGTCTAGATTATACCAAAGATTTCACAATGTACAGTTATGCTTTTGAGCACACACTTTTAGCAATTCTAGTTCAACAGAACAAAGAAGGTGTGGAATCTCCCATATCCTTCATGAGCTATCCTCTCAAAGGTCATGAACTAGAATATTCAAATTTGGAGAAGCATACTTATGCAGTGGTAAAGGTAGTAAAGCACTTCCATTTTTACATCTTGAATTCACACACTATTACCCTAGTTCCTGATACCATAGTCAAATCCATATTAACTCAGCAGGAGTTTGGAACCAAAAGGGTTAATTAGATTGCTAAAATCTAGGAGTTTGATCTAGTTATCAAACCAACCAATCTTGTGCAGAGAAGGGGCCTATGCCAATTAATAGCTGACAACATACTAGAAGAAATAGGGCATGAAGGAATGGAGGTTGAAGACATGCCAATAGTTCTTTTTATCACCACTATGGATGAGTGGTATTTGAATATCACTCATTTCCTTACCTATGATGAGTGTCCTACTCACCTGTCTTGTAAAGGAAAGAGGACTGTCAAGTTGAAAGTTGCCAACTTTGTCCTATGGGACAATGGGCTATATAAGAAGAACCTTGATGGGGTATTCCTTTGTTGCATAGATAAAGTGCAGCAAAACCAACTTATGGAGTCCTTCCATAATCTGGCCTATAGAGGACATTTTTTTGTGCCTGTAACTACCCATAAAATTTTGTGAGCCAAGTATTACTGACCTACTCTATTTCAAGATGCATACAAATGGGTACGAAGATGTGAACTGTGCCAATAGTTCGTTAGAAGACCCAAATTAGCTACTTTGCCTCTTAAGCCAGTGGTAATAGAAGAGCCATTTCAACAATGGGGAATCAATTTCATTAGTGTTATAAACCCATCTTAAAGTGCTAGACATGATTATGTCCTCATAGCCACAGATTACTTTACCAAATGGGTGGAATCTAGTCCAGCTAAGCATGCTACTTCAGAAGTAGTATGTTATTTCCTCAAGGAGAACATCATTTCCAAGTTTGGAGTCCAAAATAAGATAGTGATCGATAATGTAACCTATTTCTCTTCCCATGAAATTACTCAGTTCTATTTTCATTATAGAATTACCCTCTCCCACTCCTCTTATTATTTTCCACAAGGGAATGACCAAGCAAAATCAAGCAACAAGAACCTGGTGACCATCATCAGGAAGCTGGTAGATGACAACCAATGAACCTAGCATAAGGCATTGGTTGATGTTTTATGGGCAGATAGAATTAAACCCAAGAGGGTGATAGGTATATCACCATTCTAAAGTTTGTATGGTCTCAATGTAGAGATACTAATCACCCTAGAATTGCTAGCACTAAAACTAGCAAAGGCAGTCAAAGATCAGACTTATGAAAACTCCATCACCAAAAGGATCATGTGCTTGATTGAGCTAGATGAGCAATGAACTATGGTGGTGGACTGAATTGTTTTGCATCAAAGTCTAGTGAAGAAGCTCTTCAAATAGAAAGCAAAAACCCATGATTTCTTGATTCAAGATCAAGTTCTATTATGGGATAAGAAAAGAGAACCAAAGGGAATGCATGGAAAATTCAATTCCCTATGGAGAGGCCTATTTTCTATTCATCAGATAAATGGTGAAAATAGTTTCTTGCTAAAGTATCAATATGGCATTCCCTTTTCTCTACCTCATAATGGGTAGCATCTAAAGCACTTCAATTCTTGAAGTATCAGATAAGATCATTTGTACATATGTATATTTTTGTATAGTCTTTAGCTTGTTTTGTGTTGTTCATTTTCATTTATTTTTGGCACCTTTCATTTTGGATAGCATGACTCCATATCTCAATGGCATACTTAAAGGCACTGGAGATTCTAGATTCTACTCCCTTCTATTGTTTTAACAATCGATGGAAGTTCCCCAACTAGAGCCAGCTATTATTCCCAAAATCTGTCACTTGTTTTTGGGGACAACATATCAACTATTTTGGTCCTACAAACCAAAATTCTCTCTTCCCTTCTCAAAAAATGTTCTGAGTATTCAAATTCTTCAATATTTCACGTCTTCTTAGCTAAAGAACTCACAGGTTCAACAGGCAGGCTTTCTCAAAAAGAAGTTCTAACACTTAGGCATTTTCAAGGCTGGTTCAATGCTGAGGTTCAACCAAAAGCTCCATCGATAGGCTTCGAATAAATGGAATGAACCATTGAACCATTGAACCCCACTTTAGCAAGGTTCATAGGTTCAACGAGTTCAAAGGTTCAAAAAGAGTTAAGCGCTCAATGAGTTCAAAGAAGTTCAAACGCTTTGAAGAGTTCAATGAGTTTAAAGACTTTGGCAAGTTCTAAAGTTCAATAAGCTTGGCAGACTTAAAGAAAAAAAGGCTTTTAAGAGTAAAGGTTTAACTTTTGAACTGTTGAACCTTGAACCAAAATGGTTTAATGAGTTTAAAGGTTCAATGAGTTCAATAAGAATAAAAGACTTAAACAAAAGAAGACTTCGAAGAAGAAAGATTGAACCATTGAACCATTGAACCTTGAACCAAAAGAGTTCAAAGTTTAAAGGTTTAATGAGTTTAATAAAGTTTGAGAGACTTAGAAAATAAAGGATTCGAAGAGCTAAGAAATAAAGGTTGAACTGTTGAACCTTGAACCTTAGAAGGTTCAAAGTTCAAAGGTTCAACAAGTTCAACAAAAAAGAAAAGAATCTAGAGAGTTTGAAAATTCAAAGGATTCAAAGAAAGAGAATGAACCATTGAGATTTGAACCAAAATGGTTCAAGGTTTAAAGGTTCAAAGGTTCAATAAAGATCAAAAGACTTGGAGAATAAAAGGATTCAAAGAAAGAGGATGAACTGTTGAACCGTTGAACTTTGAACTGAAATGGTTCATAGGTTCAAATGGTTCAAAGAGTTCAACCAGTTCAAGAAGTTTAAAGGTTCAAGGAATCTTTGAGTGAAGGAAGTGGAAGATTCCAGAGACAAGTTCAAAGAGACGGTTTAACTAAAGAGGCAAGGAAGCGATTGAACCAAGGAAGCCATTGAACCAAAGAAGCGATTGAACCATTAAACTGATGCACCTCAAAGGTTCAAAGGTTCAAGGTTCAAAGTAGTTCAGATGACTAGGTGATGAATGACATACCTATAGATGTAAAATTTAGAGTAATGAAATGCCCATTTATTTTCAAATATGATGCAGAACTTGAAGAACAAACTTAGCAAATAGCTGAAGAGGAAGCCAAAAAAGCCTGTTGAAGGTAAGAAGATAGCTCAAGAGCTAAAATTGCAATAGAAATTAGGGAAAGCTATATGATATACTTAAATATATACAAGGGAGTTATTCTAGTAGGTGGAATAGTCCACCAAGTAGACATCTGACTACATAAACATTCAAAGGTGTGGCCTATTTTTCTCTCTTTGAATAAAAGTGAGTGGATAGCCACGTACATATCTAGAAATAGACCAGATGACCCATGCTTAAGAGAAGACATTCAAGATGATTCTATACACCAAATTTAAGGCCAATGCCCTATTCCAACATGGACCCTTGATAGAACTAAAAATACATTCAAGGCATTGAATGTAGTATGGGCCATTTTATGAAATAAAGCACCAAGTCTTTCTTGGCTACTATATATTGTAATCTCTTATTTTATGCAAAGGAGATATTTTTATTATCAGAAGCAAAACTCTACCCATATTGAAAGGTATTACTGAGACTTTGAGCTTAGATTGTTAATCATATTTTGTTATTTGAATGAGAAAAGAAGTGACTTTTCAGACTTTGTGTTGGAATAGCTTGTGTTATTGAGGAAATTGTTCTGATGTCTATTTCCTAAATGCATTCTTGTCCATTAAATTAAATAAGAAGAACTAGAGGAAGTAATTAGGAAGGTGTCTTGAATCCAATTGTGGAGAGACTTTGTGCTGCCACAATTGTCTTTAGTTTGTCTATTTTATATTTCTATGTAAAGGATCTTGGGATGAATTTGTGCCCTCATTGTCCTTAATATTTCACTCTTTGGTAGTTGAGGTGGAGACTTTGTGCTACACCTCATTATATTGGTTATTTCACCCTATTACATTTACTTATCAGTGACTTTCTAGAAAGAATTTCTGTTGTTTGTTGTAGACCACTTCTCAAAGAAGAGAAGTTCTTTCAATGTTTTCACTAGAATTCTCCTTTGATTTGTGAACATTATCTCTGAAGAAAGAGAGATGGATGGTGTTATCCTACCCTTGAGTTTTATTTTATACTTATATATATAGTATATAACACCTCATAGCTATAGGGAACCTCCCCTTGATGAGAGGAGAGATTTGTCCCCTTTTGATGTGGTCGACCTACACATTTGGCTGATAAATCTCCCTATGCTATGGTTGAAACACCTATTTTACCCATTAGTTAACTGGTGACAAAATATTCACCCAATAAAAAATATATTCTCACCTTAGTAGTTAGTCTTGATGATTTGATTTGGGAAGGCAGCCCCATCAGAGAGGTCTCAATTGCATAATATTATATTTGGATTCTATTTTTATAAGACAATAGTAACAGGGAATTCCTTATCATGTAGGTATAGAATAGTAATAATATTTATAATATAAATAATTTCCTATCGGTGGTATCTAATAAGAATATTTTAAATTTTGATTAGTTAGTGAAAAGTGCATTTTTAGGGCCCTCTATGTGTTTCCTCTACTAAGAATAATAAGAATTGATAGATCATATTTTATTACATTGTAAGTTTGCTTGGAAGTTATGGAGTTTTTTATTCACTAAATTTGATCATGATTGGGTATTCCATAAAATTGTGATTGATTTATTGGGATGATATAAAGTATCATTAAAAAAAAGGTTGCTCCTTATTTGGGAGATTAACTTATCTACTTTTTATTGGAATTTATGGTTAGAAATGAATAGAATATTTTTTCAAGGACATAGTCGTTTATAAGAGTGGATGTGGGATAAACTTATTATTTTTAATATAAAATTATAATAATAAAAATCTACTCAACTTTATAATGGAGGCCATGTAAGGATTATGTAAAACAAAATTGGTTTGGGTTGTTTATTCCATTCAAAATACAAAAAAGGGAATTTTTATATATAATAGAAGTGGCCTAATCTTCCTTGATTAAAAATTTTGGACTTGTTGGAGGATGGATATTTCGGGATAAAAAGGGTTAACCCATATTGATATTTTCATGAGACTTTGTCCATGATTCAAATAACATGGCATAAGTGATTGCCTTGTTAAAGGGGATTTAATTGGTAGTTTCTTGAGGTTGGAATCATTTTATGGTTGAAATAGACTCCCAAGTTATTATAAGGGATGTTATAGGCAATAGAATGAAATCTTGTAGGATTAAAATGGTGTTAGATGAAATCAAATGGTTGAGTGATAAATTGATCGAGGTAAGTTGGAATCACATAGAGAGATAGGGTAATTAGGAAATAAACTAGGTTGCCAACCATGATGTTGGGCTCCAAGATATGATAGACAATATTAATAAAAAATTATGGCCCCATATTCCAAATTTCATTAAGAGGATGGTCACGAAATATGTGGCTAAGGGAACTTTTAATTATATTATCTTGGGGAGTTATGGGTCTACTTAATTTTTGGTGATTTATGAAGTTTGTTATTGGGACTTATTGCCACCCTAGCCTCATGAATTTATAATCTTAGTTGCATTGACTCTTGCTTATAATTTAATAATTTAAAATTATGAATTGTTTTGAGTATGCATTTTTGAAATTAATATGGTCTTCCCATTCACATGTGCCCAATCTTACCAAATATCTTTGTTCACCCCTTTTTCCCTAAGTTACTTGGTGGTGAAGGTGATGGTGTTAGAAGGTTTTGGTTATTAGTGTTATGCGATGGTGGGATTACATATGACATGTAATAATCAAATGGTAAATTTATATTAAGGCATGTAAATAATTTCTATTGGTATTCCATATTTTTTTGATGCCTTCCCATATAAATTATCATTTATTTCCATCTTTTTGTGTACTAGTTTGCATTGTGAATAACATAGTCTTTGTGCTCTTATCTCTATGATATAAAAATCTATAATATTAACAAATTAAATTATTATTTATAACTAGGGTGAATGTTTATTTTTGGGATCCATCCATCTTCCCCTATTTTAGGGCTAACATTATGGGTGATTATGTAGAGACTTATCTTTGTGTAGGTAATCATCAAGATAAACATGAGACAATGGAGGTCTTAGGAGATCATTTCATTTCTACTATGGATTCAATAATAAATCACCATCATTTAAACTTATGGATTATAATAATTCTCCTAGTGGTTTTTAATGATGAAGAGGTAACTAAATTAGAAGTCACTCCACTACTCAAAAACTTGCTATTGGATCTTATGAACACCATAGGTAGAAAAACATGTTTGAATTATCTTATGATCTCAACCATACTACTTTAATATAAATTTTTGTATCCTCTTTTTTATATCCATGAGGATGTTAATGATATGGATGGATGAATCAATTTTGTTGGGTTTAAAGTTTTTCATCATCAAAACTTCATCTTGGAAGGCTTGAAAACTATCAACAAAGGATATTTAGATATTGTGGAATGGTTGGGAAGTTATCTTTATATATATGAAATGTTAATTTATCCTCAAATATACCCTTAAACCACTCCTAATGAGGTTGTGTTTGAATAGGGTGCCACCCAAGAAATAATATGTATAGTAGATGAAGAGTAAGATGGATCTGATAGTGTTATGTTAGTTTTTATATGATAGAGGGGTATATGGGCCTATTTGGTTTTCCATTTACCATAGACATAATTGATACATGGTTCATGATATGACTATATAAACTATACCTATTTGTATACTCACCATTATTTTAATATAAAAATCCTACTTCTAATTTGCATACAATGGTTGTTGAATGACCATGGTTAATTGGATTTTTAGTTTTGAGTCATCTTGGTTTTATGTTATAAAACACCTCATTTTTTTAATCTTATAATATTTAATCCCAAACTAGTGTGCTTAGTTTGGTTAACAGTTACTTTTGGTTCTCATGATTTTCAAGATATTTTTTAATTTTTTACTTTTTTTACTAGTCCAGGGCCTATCCCTAATTATCTTTAGAATATATATATATATATATATATATATATATATATATATATATATATATATATATCCATTGGGTAGTGGTGTAGTGGAAATTGGTGTCTCTTTTTAATGGGAGGTCCAAGGTTTGGATCTCACTCTGTGTTAAGGAAGATCACTACTTGATGGATTCCTCATTAATGGGGTGATGTGATAAATTGATTCAATATTTATGCATGTCACGATAAAGTGGTAAAACTTATTAAATCCTCATATTTAGTATGATATCTTGGATAATATGATTTTTTGATCCCATAGACCATAAACTATATATATTAATTTTTTTTTACCCTAATTACAATTTTAATAAAAACTAAGACTAAACAAATTACTTTTAAGTAGATTTAAACATACACAATTAAAATGTAGAATATTCCTACTTAGATGAATAAATACAGAAACATGACCAAAATTTTAAAATTTATTCTAAAACAATGTAATGAATTTATAAAGAGGTTAAGAAACATATGAACCTTGTTTGTCCTATAAATCTAGATTTTATTCTAATTATGTTGATTATGTTTGACCTACTCCTAAGTTTTTTTGACATGCAATAGTTTTTTTGTACATGCCTAATCATGTAAATCTTGACACACCAATCCTTTCTCTATGGCATTGATCTTCTCTCTATTTTTTTGATCCTAATTATGTAGAGCTTCATAGTCTAGGATTTTTTGTGCCTATGTCTTGAATTTTCTTGATTATGATTGTACCTTAAATTTAGTGATGTCAAGAGTAGAATATTCTATACATATAAATATTCACTTTTATCTATCTTTCACACTTCAAAATAATTAAATATTTAATCCAATTAAAACAACTAAAAAGGTGTTGTAAAATTCATATCCTACATGTTCACAATTAGACCTCCACATAGTTATATAGTGTGTGGATGAAATATATAGTGTAAGATTTTAAAAAAACTCTTCCCTATAAGTTATCAGTTAAACTATTTAATTTCAATTAAACTCATTTGGCCCAATTTATTTTTTATAAATACTAATATGGATAAGTGTCACAAGTGTGTAGTATTATGAATCAAAAATTGAATGGAGAATCTTGGATCTAGGTCTGACCATTTATGTGATGGATGATATCTCTATTAATTCTCTCTCATTTTATAGATTATCTAAAAATTTATTTATAATAATTTATATTTATAGGATGATCTATGATGGCTCATGTATGATGATCAAAATCAAACCATCAATTAAACTTGATGAAATAACTCTCACATACCACTCAATATATTTACCTGAGGGAAAACCATTTGATTTATTGATACTAATAATTTATCTAAGTTTCAACCTAGGGAATGAAATTGGAAAGGTGTGAGAACTGTATATATGACACTAGTATTTTTTGAAGGTTGAGGTGCCATAAGTTTACATATAGGGAAACACACTTGTAGAAAGTAAATCACAGGAAAGGAAAGTACATGAAATTAAATTACAAGAATTTAAATACTAATTTATATTTGAAAGCTTCCCACATAGAGTTAAAATAAATAATAATTTAAAGGAAACACTCACAAGAATAAAATGAAATGGAAATACATACACATAATAGAAATAAACTATATCAAGGATGGGAAAGCAAACTACTGAATTCATGTGAGTGGGCCCTACCTCAATTAGACTGGAGCTTGACTTCTCTCCTTGATAAATATATAATTAAATAAAATAAATTATTATTGATCCAAATATATTATGAAATTAATTGTTACATTTCCATTACATTATGATTTGAACTTCATCTCAATAGAAGAAATATTAATACTCAAATATATTATGAATTCTAGATTATTAATTATGGATATCCTCTATATATTTAAAATTATTTCTTAAATATAGAAGTAAAATATTTAATTATTTATACTATTACATATATTTTATAACCATACATATATGGTTATTCCCAGAATACAAAAATCTAAACAAAAATACTAAGATAATAGAAATCATATATGATGTTGCAACTAAAAATCATAAAACAACAAAAAAAATGACGTAGGTGGAAAATAGTTTGTTCCAACATTGAAAAAGTATTGTATGTATGGTAAAATGGATAAATAATTATGATATATAATTATTAACATTGAATTTCCATTTTATTTGATTATAGGAACCACCATATTCCTTAGATCTTGGAGGAAATTTACTTCAAATTGTCAAATTCTTGTCATGGTCACCAAAAGACATAAATAATAGGTGCTATATGTTAGCTACCTATTTTATATAGGTTATATACCTCATTAATATAGGTTTAATACCCAATTTTTATGGGTTGGATTATAGTTTTTGTGTATTGTGCATAGTTTATATGGATTGTGCCCAGTTGGTATAGGTTCTATCTAGTAGTTTGTATGAGTCATTAGCAAGTCAAATGGATATTTTATTTTTAATAGATATAGGTGTAAAACACATTGAAATAATTATATTATGTATTATTAAATTTCCATTAGTAATACCATAAACATTAAAGCCATTAAATCATACTAGTTTATATAAAGATAACTATTTCTAACCAAAACAATGTGTATATACATTATTCATATAATATGAGCATATATATACATAGTGTAGTCCAAAGGAGTGTGAATTGAAACATAATAAGGTATTTGAGGAAATAATAAGAATCAATTTGAGAGATAATTATTGACCTTATCAGTGTGTACTAGATGAATTTTCAAAATGAAAATGAGCATGGTTAATCTAAAAGTTCATGGAAAATTGGAAGGACACAAAAATATAAAGGGGACAAGCCCGTAGGGTGATGAGCTTGTCTAAGGTAGGCTCATATAGTGATAATATGGTCCAAGATCCAAGTAGGGACTTGTTTTTGAGGTAATGCTAAATGACTTGCTATAAATAGTTCAAATGTATTAACATATCCTTTTACATAAGTATTGAGGTGATATTTAGGCTTAGGGAACAAATAGACAATCATGTGGGGTTGGGGATGTTTCATAAATGTGTTAAAATGTATAAGTTTTACAAATAATTCAAATTATAAAAAAACATAAGAATAAGGGGTTTATGTTAAATTTGGGTGTCTACACAATACTCCAACTTTAACTTGGGTATGTTAGTGAAATACATGTGTATAAAATCATACATGTAAATAATTTGAAACACACACCTTTTATTACATACTAATGAATGAAGGCTTTGACCTTGTTCTTGAAAATTTTCTGTCCACACTTGATTAGTTGATTTACCTGAAAAAGTGCCAATTCATATAGGTATTTAAATAACTCATGATATACATGCACTTACTTTAAAATTTTAAAAGTTTGAATTAGATCTTGAAATTGAAATTGAAATATAAATAAAGCATACGAAAAAATAAACCTATTTGGTATTTCCCCCAATTTCCATCATAATTTATCCATCACTTGATTTTTGATAGATGTGTTTTAACCTAATTTGGATTAATTATGAAGATTTATCTAATTAAGATAAAAATTTGAAATAAAATTTATGTCACTAAATATGGTATTCATGGATACATCTAAATGTAAATGTTTAAAAATTTATTCTTCTGATTTGAGAATATGATAAATATGAAAAGTAATATAGAGATCATAATACTTAGTTTTTCTCATTAACTACCTAATTATGAATATATTTTATAAGTGGAAATTAGGGATATACATGAATTTAGTTCATTATATCTAGGAACTAATCTACTACCTATGCTATTTTAGTTAAGGAAGATCAAGTCAATATCACTAATATATGTTGACCTATGAGGTAGTATAACACAATGTTTATATAGTCACCCAATACTATCTTTGTTTGTTTCATGTTTGTGATTGTAAATTTTGGTGACACTCATAAATCCATAAATCAATATATTTTTCCTTGAAACCCTATATGTGCTTCTAAGGACTAGAAAATTAAAAAAAATGGGGGAATTATAATGGGTTAAGCTTGCTCTTATCACACCCACTTGATGAATTGCCACTGCCTATGCGTCTAATACTCCAAGGAGGGATATCAAGCCACATGTAGTTCTACCATTTAATGTGATTATCTAAATTTTATCCTTTGTTATGTGTATGAAACTAATGATTGGATTTGGTATATAAAATCTTTTCTTTGACTTTGATTTTGAGTGCTTCAAACTTAGCTTGCGATTGGTCTTAGTGATAAGTATGAAAATTGGGAAGAATTGGGTATATTTTATATTTGAAATAATATATGTGTATAATAGATAAGTTTCACTTTTGAATGATACCTTGATTTTTTATATATGAGCCCAATTGGGTAATTTATCATGATAAAAAAATTTAAGCTTATAGGTCAAACCTAAGGATGGGTTTTATTTTTAAAAATAGCTATTATTGGGAGTGGGTTAGTTCAAACTAGTGTAGGTCATTATCGACTATTAGAACTGACCCATGTATAAATGGGTTGTTATGAGAGTCTTAAGATGTCTATGTAGAATATTTTTCATGTTAAAAAATATGGTGAGCATATTATAGGTGTATTAAAATATTTTGGACAAAGTAACACATAAAATACCATAATGTATTATTTGAAGAGAGAGTATTACATATATAGTGGTATAAAATCTTAGTAATGTGGAGTCAATTCTCATCTAAGATCCCTATTCTCTCTCCACCATAAATATTTCCCAATTATCACATAATCTCCTAGAATCACTTACACTATTCTAATTATAATAGTATTAATTCTAATAAACATATAATTTCTCACTAATGTAAGCACTATATATTATTTTCCTAACATTCCCCCTAGCGAAAACATGGAAGAATAAAATCACATACTTAAAAATTATTCTCTATAAAAATAAAATTTATAATAGGTATAACTCCATCAAGCTATCTTGTAACACTCATTAAGATGTAGCTCATGAGTTCAATTACCTAGTTCCTAGACCCCTTTTGCTGAACTCTTGAATTCTCAAAACTCCTAAACTATTTGGGTAAAAATACATATTGATTTTACCTCAAAATAAATTCATATCCTAAAAAAGTTGACTATTTAAAATTTGAGTTTATAAAAAATATTATCAAAATAAGGGTTTGGTTTTGCATACCACCCAACAAAATATGAAAATATTGAGACTTATAGAAAAATGTATGCCATTATAACATAATGGGGCCCCATTTTTAGTAGCTAATGAGATGTTACTTTTAGACCTCCTACCTTCATTTCCATTGAAATCCATTTGAATGTTACTTCCTAAAAAAAAATTGAAAATGAAGCTCATTTTCATGTCATTTTGGATAACAAAACCTCCATACATTTAACACAAGGACATCAATTTCTACCTAAATACATCTATATAAGATAAATTTTTGACATTTTATGATTAATATCCACATAAAATTTGATAAAATATATGTAGAACTTGATAATATAATAATTACTAATATATTCACACTTTTATTGATAGACCTAAGAAGATTATAACACAACTATGAATGACCAAAAAATTACTAAACTTTACAAAAGATTACTATTAATATGATATAAAATGACTATACTAAAACACATTAACCCTAAAAATAATTTGTCAAGCAATTATTGTCAAACCCCAACTAGATGAACCAAACTTTACATTATGCTTGTCTATTTTGACTTTATGTGGTGTCAGCATGCATGTACAAGTTATTCAATAAACACCATATAATAAATGGTTTAATGGTTTTAGTAGATCAAATTTAATTAATAATAGAGAAGATATAAGAAATGATAGAGAAAATATAGACCACTTATTTGAGGAAAAATATAAGACTAATAATAAAATTGTCACATGTGTTTCGATATTGATATCATTTTTCAAGAGAAAGTGTGTAGAAGCAACACAATTTATAAAGCATAATAATACCTCTATGTAAATTAAAAATTTAGAATACTGAATTTCACCATGTATTACACTACAAGGCATGAAAATCTCAATAACATAATAGATATAACATGTGATAGTGTAGATGTATGAGGAACACACATATTTTTCAAAGTAATAAGACTTGGAAGATGAAGGATTAGATTACACATGTTTCACAAGAAAATAAAATTATGAGAAAAAATCAAAGGGAATGTAGTCGAGAATCCATTTTTTCCCTTTGTCATCCAACTTGATATTCTCCATTGATGACACCAGTAAAAATTCCACCTACATGATGAATGGAAATCTGGTCACAATTTTTGTTGGAAAGGCCACATAACTACTAACACTGACTTTAATCCTTGTTGTGGTATCTCATTCTTTATGTGGGAATGTTATCACCCAATTTTACAATTTTTATCTTAATTTAACCCTGTTATCTATCTTCACAATAAATATCTATCTCCATATGTAGTAATTACACTACTTTTTGGACTAATCAATAGTCATATGATATGAGGTGAATTTAGTGCATGAAAAAGAGAAGTATGTAAGCTAACATATTAGATCTACATAAATAATGAAGCATGATACCATAATATATGAGAAATAGATATGAATTAAGATAATCAATGATGACGTGCATGAGATAATCAATTATCTACACATACCAAAATACACAAAAAAACCAATAACATTAAATTCAACTTATAAATATGAGGCAACTATGTTAGATAAAATGTTGCCTCTTTATAATTTCTACTCTTTCATTACATAAGATGCAATACTGATCTGATATCAAATGAAATTATTTGGACAAATTAACACATAAAATACTACAATGTATTATATTAAGAGATAATATTACATATATAGTGGTAGAAACTCCTACTAATGTGAAATCAATTCTCATATGAGATCTTTATTCTCTCTCCACCACAAATATCTCCCAATTCCCACATAATCTCCTAGAATTTATTGCACTATTCTCACACATATTAACATTAATACTAATAAAATATAATTAGTGACTAATGTTATCACTAGATATTATATTCTTAACATTTATAACAATAGGATAGGAGGATCAACTCATAAAATAACAAGAAAGTGTGAAAGGGTGGTGAGTTAGTGACCTTTTTGGGTACTCAAGTCATGTTTGGTAAATGCGTGTCAAAATTTTCATTATCAAGTACTAAAGACCATATTTTAGTATCTATCAATTCCACCTTTTTATTATAGTAATGGAATTGCTATAGTAAAAAGATAAAATGTACCAAAATGTGTACAACACACTTTGATTTTTGGAAATGATTCCAAATTTACAATTTTTATCCATAAAAAAAAGCAATGAGAATGAATTAGTCAATGTCCATATGTTAAATCTGAAATTGAAAATTGAAAAATGAAAGAATAAGGGTTAAAGTAAACCTATGTGTTGGTGAAAGCCTTATTTCCATTAAAACTTTATGGAGATGATGTTTAATTGTTGAAGTAGTGGAGAGTTGGGGTGATAATTCCTCAAAATTATGTAACTATGAATGATCTTAAGTCGGGAAGGCAACATGCCCCAACCCTCATATATGTGGGGAAAATTACATAATGTACTAACCTAAATAAGTATATAGGAGAGAGAGAGAGAGAGAGAGAGAGAGAGAGAGAGAGAGAGAGAGAGAGAGAGAGAGAGAGAGAGAGAGAGAGAGAGAGAGAGAGAGAGAGAGAGAGAGAGAGAGAGAGAGAGAGAGAGAGAGAGAGAGAGAGAGAGAGAGAGAGAGAGAGAGAGAGAGAGAGAGAGAGAGAGAGAGAGAGAGAGAGGAGCCATGTAAATGAGATAACTAATCAAGTAACGTTCACTCAAAAATGAATCAATCATTAAAAATGGATTATAGATTCAAATTTAATGTGTCATTCTAGTTTGATCCATGTAAAAATAATAAAGCATGATCATAAAGGAATGAACAATGTTCATGTCCCCATCATATACATAGGTTTGATAAATGTGAAGTGGAATGGAAATAATTTTTCATTCAACTATAATTGTGTTGTTGTGTATATGCACACAAACTAGTATCATGATCCTTGAATTTGTACCAACTAATATATATTGATATGCCTCTATATGCTAAATTTGATAACTTGTGTCTCAAATGTGTGTGTATGTGAAAATATGAATTTTTTTCATTGTAAACTATTATGCATATGCCCATTCACATGCATCCAAATGTGTATGAATCTATACTCAAGTGTCTATAGAGTGAATTCATATTCATGACACATTCCATTATACTTTGTATCAATATGAAATTTTTTATCATGTATCTAAAACAATTTGATATGTGAACCATATGTATCTCTAAAATATATGAAATTTATACTTTTCTACGATTTTATACTCATGGAACCTTTTGTATCTAAGATAATCCCACTATAATTTACCAGTTTTGAAATGAGGAATTTATCATTTAATTAACTCATGTCAAAATAAGATTGAATTATACCATGTCATGTATAAAGATAACATCATGTAATATCATTTTATTATATGGGGAATATGTCATTATAGTAATGTATGTATTGATCAAGGCATGCATGTAATGAAATTCAAGGTATGTAAGTGTCATGTCTAAATACGTATGTTTATTAATAATGTAATATAAAAATATATAAGTAATACTATGTAGTAATAGTACATGATATATATCATGGCACCCCTTGATGTTAAAAATATCATAAAACATAGGAGTTATTTGTCACACATAAGCCAAGGTCCACATAAAATGGACATGAGATGTCATAAAAAGTAGGGTGTAAAGTTTCACACATGAGGACATGAAACATGTCACAAAAAGGGGACAAAATATGTCACATAAAGAAAGGCCAAGGGACAAAAACAATAGTCACACATAAAGTATTCTATGATGTAAAAGAGTAACAAAACTAATAGAACACAAAACAAGGGACTAATATAGATAATCCATATGTATCGATGTCATAATGTAGTAAAAATACATAACATGTATCACTATGTAATAAATGAATAACTATAAATACATCAAGCACTAGGTGGGAGAACTACATTAGACTTGATCCATCCTCAGAGTATTGGTATGTAGTAAACTCTCTATATAGCAGGGTTTTAAGGATGTCTAGTCCATCTTAATAACACACAATTATTTATTATGCCACACTTACAAGGAGATTAGGGTTTGCACATCAAATTAAGATTTACAAGTACAATTCAAATATACAAGTTTCAATCATGTAGGAATAGAACACAAAGACATAGGCATAGATGCTCTTTGAAAATAGGAACAATACCATAAAGGGTAAATTATCATCACATTAAGTACACTACACATAGATGGTGTTATTATCCAAACTAGGTGTTACAATCTAGTGAATAGATGAATACCTGAATCTTGTTTATGACACAGACTACTTCCAAGATCTCAACTTTTAGAACCTAGATCATCCACAACAATAATTTTTTAGATAATTATTTATTTATCCCTATTTATTAATATTTATAGAAGGTCAAAATAAATCAATACTTAATTATTGCATATTTATTTAACTAATTTAGACATCTCAACCCTTTAACCAAACATAAGAATAACATGTGTAAAACTCTAAAAGGTTAAATCATTTGGATAACCTGTATTAATTAGAATATTTATTCAAACCCTAGGTGCAATAAATTTAGGGATACCTACTAATTTTATGATTTATTTAGACAACCTAGCTAATTAAAATCAATTTTACATTAGGGTTTCAATATATTTTACATCTAATTTAAATTGTTGCAAAGAAACCCTAGATTTAAAAACCTTAACCCTAAACACACTTAGGGTTTGTATCCTTTTATATTTATACTTAGTTTTTATTTCCAAAACTTAGATTTCAAATTCACATATTTTGTAATTCATACCATCATGATAATAATGTCAGAAGAAATAAACTACTTTTTATTGCAAAATTTCATACTTTCATTTGCATGATTATTCCCTTTAATTAGAAATGAAATAATAAAAGACATAAATACATGTATATATTATTATTTGTATCAAATATAATATTAATCATATTCCCTATCATATTATCTTTCTTCTATGTAAAATAATTAATAATTATTCTTTAATCACATAGACATGCATACATGATGTTTCAAATCAATTGAAATATATTTCATGTTGTATTTTTTATTTTTCATTTTATCTTTCTCCTATATGGAATTCATTTAATAATCAAACCCATACACACATAGAGGATTTAGCACATAAAAATACCATTATGTTTTAATTTTCAATGTCATATCTTATGCACGAGAAATAATATTCTTCTCTTCCTTATCTCCATGAGGGTGATAGATACTTTCCATCTAATCAAGTCCATGCTATCATTCCTCCACAACATAACAAAGCCTATAACACTGTCATGAATATCCTTACTCAACCTATTGACACTTCTTCCCTATAGAGTATGTGCCTACATGTTTAAATAGAAATACTAGGGTTTGCACTTATGAGACTCTATGTGATCAAATTATTAGTAAGACCATGATAATTATATGTTTAAATAATCATAATAAATTACATGAAAATATTAAAATATTATATAATCAATTTACAAGATAAATGCCTCCATGGCATAATAGTGTAAATCATGTTTATACATCTTTAACTAGTCAATTTTTGGCAAATAATATTACATATTAGAACATGACTTTATAACAAAGCAAATCTACAAATAGTGATTTAAATTTTTTTTCAAATGTAAAATAAGAGTTCAAGTGAGATACTAAGGGACATTATTAAAGATAATTTGATCAACCTAACTCCTCTACACCTAATGAGGAGTTCCAAATATTTTTGTGCATATCA